>OZJO01004234.1:0-13150 GCA_900406225.1 Acrobeloides nanus | reverse complement strand
ACCCCAACAAAATCATTTTTTCCATTTTTTGACCCCAAGAAAATTTTTTCAGAATTTTTCGATGCGCGCAATCGATTCCTCGCATAAAATTACCCCTAAAAATGATTTTGTTGGGGTTAAAACTTATAACCCCTAATTTTGACGCAATTTTTTTCATTTTTTGACCCCCGGAAAATTTTTTCAGAATTTTTCAATGCGCGCAATCGATTTCTCGCATAAAATTACCCCTAAAGGGTCACTTGTTAAAAAAATTTTTTTAAATTTTCTACCCGGCAATAAGTTGGACCCCCCCTTTAATATCTGGGTGACCCTTATCTCACCATGATACAGAGTTGAATCATAAAAAATAATCTAGATGAAAAAATTTTTAAACAAAAAATCATGCCATTTTCGTCCATAGCATCAACTTTTTTTACGACAAACTAATTTATTTTCATTCACACCAACTAAAAATTGATAACCTGACGTAATTAAATTTTCCGAGCAGAAAATTTCCCACTTTTTTAAAATCAATCTTTTGCAAAAATTTCTACTAATAATTACCCAATTAAAATAAAAATTTTCGAAACAACAAAAATCTCTCATCTATTTTCGAACATTTCCGGCGCTAAACAGGTTAAATGCTTTTACTTATTTTTTCTGCTTGATGTATTACTCTTTATTCATGGGAACCTGTGTAGCAGATTATTCAAATTAATGAGCAGTTACTGGAAGGAGATATAGGTATAAGAGAAAAAAGGGGTTGCTATAGGCAACCCAAATTGTCTAGATTTTTCAAGGGGGAAGTTGATGGATGAAAAGCAAAAGAAGAATTTTTACTTGAAAATTTTGTATTTGTATGAAAAGTATGAATTGAACAATAATTCATGTGATATGAAGATCATAAGTGAGGAAATTGAAGTACTCGAAGACCGTCTGCACTTTTACTTGAATCAGACAAAATCTGCACTTTTAACTGAATCAGGGAAAATGTATTGAAGCAAAAAACCAGACTTCATAAGTTCAAAAATACGACATTTTAGCTGCTGATTTTGTATATCCGGGATGACTATGGAGAACACGATGCTGGTAGTAGAATTGGAGCTACTTCGGCTCTTATACCCCCATTTAAATTGGTCTAAAAATCGAAAAATTTTATTTTTTCGAAATTTTCTCAAATATCAAGCTATTAGGGGGAATTTTATGTGGGAAAGACGTTAGCGATGTTATTCTTGCGTCAAAACACGATTAATTTTTCGATTTTTGACGACTTTTTCAATTTTTGGCGAATTTCTCCATTTTAAAAAAAATTTCCAATTTTTTTTACGAATTTTTCGATTTTTTATGAATTTTTGATAAATTTTTCAACTTTTAACGTTTTTTTCAATTTTGAACGATTTTTCAATTTTTGACGAATTTCTCAATTTTTTGATGAATTTTTTAATTTTTAACGTTTTTTTCAATTTTGGACGAATTTTTCAATTTTTGACAAATTTTTCTATTTTTGACGAATTTTTTAATTTTAACGAATTTCTCAATTTTTTGATGAATTTTTTAATTTTTGACGATTTTTCAATTTTGATGAATTTTTCAATTTTTATCGAATTTTGACGAATTTCCCAATTTTTTTATGAATTTTTCAATTTTTATCGAATTTTGACGAATTTCCCAATTTTTTTATGAATTTTTCAATTTTTGACAATTTTTTAATTTTTGATGAATTTTTCGATTCTGGACGACTTTTTCAATTTTTGACAAATTTTTCAATTTTTGACGATTTTTCAATTTTTAACGAATTTTTTAATTTTAACGAATTTCCCAATTTTTTGATTTTTGATGAATTTTTCGATTTTTGACTACTTTTTCAATTTTGACGACTTTTTCAACTTTTGATGAATTTTTCGATTTTTGAGAACCTATCCGAAAAATTTTCAGATCGAATTTTTACATATTGACTTTTTCGAAATATATACTTTCTATGTCTTCAAATAGATTATGCTGAAAACACGTTGGTATTTTTGAGAAAATTTCGAAAAATAAAATTTTCGATTTTAGACCACGTTCAATGGGAGTATAAGAGTCGAAGTAGCTCCGAAGATTTTATTTCAGGCAAAAGTAGTACATGGTCGTAGATGAGAAGGTTTTGAACTGGGCAAAACCACACTCCCAATAAAACAAACTATCATCAAAAACATCATTAAACAAACGACACTGATAACCGCATAGAAAAATGGGCCTTTCTCGGCAGCGTCCCAACTATCCGATTTTTCGACTGCACTATAGCTCAAATCTTCTGTTGTAGTAGTCGACTCGACAATATTCATATATTCATCCCTTTGGTTAATATAAGTTTCTAGTTGGGCTGGCACGGGGGACTCATAGATGGCTATCACATCATTCGGCGCTTCTTTTTTGTTGGCTTTTTCGGACTTTAATAGATTTTGAGAAAAGTTGTTGACGGTAAGATGGCTATTGTCTACCCATATAATATCATTTTCTTCGTTATTTATGGCCTAAAAATTTTTTTTAAATTTTTAGGGGGTAACTCCATAATTTTTTAATTTTTACAAAAAATTTTTAAATTATCACCACCGTAGTTCCCATAGTCGAAAACCTTTGAGTACAAAAAATGAGCCGATTTGGAGAACTTTTTTGAAAATCGAATTTTTTCAAATTTTACGGGGGTAACTCCCTAATTTTTTAATTTTTATAAAAATTTTTTTAGTTTTTTAAAAACCATTATCACCATCATGTTCTTCATGGCTGAAAACCGCCGAGTACAAAAAATGAGATCCGGAAACACTAAAATAGCCGAGTTATGGCCCCCCTAAAAAATTGAAAAACATTCTTAAAAATTAAATTTTTAAATTTTTTCAGGGGTCCCAATTTTTTGACCATTGTGTTCATGTTTTCGCTGTAATACACAGACGAAACTTCACACGCGATTTTCTCAAAAACTAAAACAATTTAGAACATGTTATAAAAACAAAAAATACTCCAAATTTCATGAACTTTCCGAACATATACAAATTATGGCAACTTTTTTTTTGAGTGGACTGGTCCATTTGTACAATGTACAATGACCATTTGGCTATAAGAATACTGGCGTGTGACTACTTTTTTCAGATTAAACTCAACTGAACTTACACTGTCATCCGTAACTTTTAATTCATTGTATAAATTATTTAATTCATCTTCAGATATTGAACTTATATCTTCAGCTTGCTGAAAAACAGTTAGGCTGCACGCTAAACATCTCGATCAGCTGGTCGAGACGCTAAACGCGGTGCTAAGGGTGTGCACTAGCAGTCGTGAAATCCGGACGCTAGCCGTCCGGAAATTATAGTATTTCCAGACTCTAGCAGTCCGGAAATCGTATCCGGATGCTAGCCGTTTGGAAATGCGAATTTCCGGACGCTAGCTGTCCAAGAATCGTTCGGAAATTGTGAAAATGCACTATTTCCGGACTCTAGCGCATTTCCGAACGGCTAGCGTCCGGAAATGTGATTTCCGAACTGCTAGCGCGCACCCTAAACATCTCGACTTGCGTCTCGAGACGGCCTCTCGACCTCGTTTGAAGTAGTTGGGGTATTGACACGAAAACCCTGAATTTTACATTTTTTAATATGCTTAATTATTGGGTGTATTTAAAAAACAAAAACAGCATTCTTTATAGCTCGACGAGACGAACAAAACGACACCAAATTTATTAAATTTGAGAATTGTTTTGGGTTATTGAAACGAAAATCCTGAATCAGAGTTTTCGTTTCAATAACCCAAAACAATTGTCAAATTGGATAAATTTGGTGTCGTTTTGTTCGTCTCGTCGAGCTATAAAGAATGCTGTTTTTGTTTTTTAAATACACCCAATAATTAAGCATATTAAAAAAAATGTAAAATTCAGGGTTTTCGTGTCGCTCAAAAATTGATTTTTTTTCTCAAAATTTGAGTTTTTTTCGAGTTATTTTTGGTAAAGTTGAAAAATTCACAAAATCCGGTTTTTTATCGCCATTATGTACATTTCTATTTTCTTACCATTATATCAAAAACCAAAAATAAAAAACTCAATATAAAAATAATCCACTTAAAAAATTGCAACATAGAAATTTATTTGAAAGCAAACTATTAGCACACAAATTTGTCGTCGGATGAACACAATATAAGAGTTGAAGAGTTCCTGCAATTCTTCAATGGCCGCCTTGAATATGTCCTGGTCAAGATTTGGGAAAAAACTTTCTTTCCACTTCAACGCGACCTGAATAAGGTTGTTCTTATAAGTGGGCAAGCAAGACAAGTACAGTTATATGACTTAAATATGTAGATGTCCGTTTTGAGGACAACTGACAACTTTGAAGTGCTATCTGTTGAAACGCTTAGCTTGGATCATCAAGAGCATAAACAAATTATAGGGCGCTATCGCATGCGAAAAAGGGAATCATCCTTGGTGCAGGAGCAAGTGGCGCAAATTTCAACTTGATCGGAGAGAGTTCGGTCCCCTGGGGTCGAAATTGTGATTTTTATTTAATAAAAAAAAGCGACTCGCGCATGCACTATAGCTGATGAATTTTTGGGGCTACTATACAATAGGGGAGGGGGCCACTCATATGAAAAAAATTTCAAAAATTTTTCTAGAAATGATCCTTTAGGAGCAAAAACATGCGGGGAATCTGAATTTGACATTTTCGAAACGAAAAAACGCTTCCCTGATTCAGGAAAAGCCTGTGTATTGAAGCGAAAAGTCGCACAAATCGCATTTTTTTCTACCCCCAGAGGGGCCATTTCCAGAAAAAAATTTTGGAAAATTGAACCGGCACTGTTTTTTAACACACGCAAAAAATTTCAAAAATCGAAAAATTCATCAATTTCACCATGTCAAAGAAAATTTTCAATGATTACTTTCTTCGTTTGTGGTGGTCGTTTATGCGCATTCTCGAAGCGTGAAAGCGCTTCCCTTATTCAAGGAAGAGGGTGGGTGTATTGAAGCGAAAATTAACTAAAATTCGAATTTTCGCCAGAAACTCAACTATCTAGGGTTTTCTAGGTGAGGAATCGATTGCGCGCATTTTCGAGGTATGAAAAAATTTCCCTGACACTGGTTTAAGCGATTTTCATTATGAAAACTTTTAGGGAGTCTCAGGTTTAGGCCAAGATAGAAAAGTTGAAAAAATTGATTTGTAACATGGGGCACCCCGATAGGGTGTTATGAAAATTTTTTCGGAACTCGGAACTTGTGACAATCGATTTCTCGTGCCCGAAAACCTCTAAGTACCAAAAATCAGCCAATTTGGAGAAAAAATTTTTTCGAGAAGCGTACTGGGCGTACACTCTCTTTAAAAATCTTAAATTCAACTAGTCTACGAACCAATAGCTAACAAGCCATGTATAAATCCGAAAACTATGCTTCATCGACGCGACAGATCATCCATAAACGACGTAAACCGCCACAAAAAATGGAATATAACTGAATCCGGATTTCTTTTATGTTGTTATTCTTGTTCAAATATTCGTATATGACCTTGGAAGGAGATGTCTATTTGACATAGTGTTCTTCAAGTGCAAAACGAGTCCGAAAATTTCAGAGATCGGCGTCAAGAATTTATGCAAAATTATGACTAAAAATTACGAAGATCTTTATAAATGTTCAAGTGCAAATGAAAATTTAACTATATAAAAAGATTTCTCTTAAAGGACCAGTTCAGTAGGAAAAAAAATTTTCATGTTTTGTTGATATTCGGAAAGTTCATGAAAAATGGAGCATTTTTTGTTTTTACGGCATGTTCTGAATCGTTGTAGTTTTCGGGATAATTGCATTTGAAATTTGAACAAGCTCTTCGTTGTAATACACAAACTTTTTTGAATTTTTTGTTGAAAAATCGATTTTTGCATCAATTTTTTAAATTTTCATAAAATGAAACTGTAGCAATTTTTCATAGCTAAATAAGATCAACAAAACGACACCAAAATTATCCAATTTTAAAATTGTTTTGGGTTATTGAAACGAAAGCCCTGATTCATGGTTTTCATTTCAATAACCCAAAACAATTTTCAAATTGGATAATTTTGATGTCATTTTGTTCGTTTAATTTAGCTATAAAAACTGCTACAATATTCATTTTATACAAATTTAAAAAATTGATGCAAAAATCGATTTTTCCGCAAAAAAGTTTGTGTATTACAACGAAAACATGTACACAAATTCAAAATTTCAAACGCAATTATCTAGAAAACTACAACGGCATCAACTAGACTGGTCCTTTAAGATATAGAAAATAAATTTAATGAATTTTCACTAACTATTAGGCCGGTCCGGTTTGATTTCGTCGTTTTTTAATTTTTACCAAAATAACCTTATAAGAGGTTTTTTTCTATGCGAGGAATCGATTGCGCGCATTTCTGAACCTTGAAAACGCTTCGCTGATCCCGAATTGGCCTATTTTCGCTTCAATACGCATGCCTCTTCCCTGAATCAGGAAAACGTTTCCAAGCTTCGGCAATGCGCGCAATCGATTCCTCACATAGACAAACCCTCTATAGGGTTATTTTGATGAAAATTAAAAAACGAAATTTTTTGAAAAAATCGCAAAATTCTCATTTTTTTAATCATCCTGTATAAGACCAACCAAGGAATTTCTCAACTTCATCTTTTTGGCCAGCAGACAATTTTTCTTTATCGGAATACGAATCAACATAGTCTTCAAGTGTGTTCTTATTTGTAATGTAGTCTTTATAAGCTTTTATGGTTTTGCTACTCAAACTTTGCAATAAATGCGCCATTGTCCGATCAAATTGAGCGCTTACTATCATATTCTGCATATCGGACAGTGTTTGTCGTAAGCTATTTTGATCAGATATTGAAAGTTTCTAAACCAATGGATTTTGGGGTTATTCAGATATTACGTAATCATGTTGGAGGCAGTGATATGAACGTGTACGGTTTTCGTGTATGTTTACGTGTACGTGTATTACACGTACACGTTCATTTTTGTATAAACGTGTACGTGTACTACACGTAAACGAACGAACGTGTACGTGTAGTACACGTACACGTTTATTCAAATATGAACGTGTACATGTACTACACGTAAACGAATGAACGTGTACGTGTAGTACACGTACATATTTGAATGAACGTGTACTACACGTACACGTTCATTCAAATATGAACGTGTACTACACGTACACATACACGAAATGAACATGTACTACACGTACATACAAAGTTTAACGTGTACGTGTAGTAAAATACACGTTCTTACACGATAAGAACGTGTCGTGTAATACACGTTCATCATCACTGGTTGGAGGGGGGTAAACCACCAAAAAGTTGATTACGTAATATCTGGATGACCCTTTTACAGTGTCTGCCAAAAGTTTGGAAAAGATGAAATTTGATAAGTTTTTAAAGCAACTTTTTCCGTCTTCCCAATAAGGTAGAGATTTGATTTAAACATAATCTGATAGCTTGGTGATGCCCAACAACGTAAAAAAACCGCATCAAAAAATCTTTTAAAAGTGACGAGAAATAGAATTGTCACAGTTGAGTAAAAAATAATAAAGAATTTAAGGTTGTGGGATGAGGTGGCCTCAGTGGCGCAGTAGGTTCGTGTTTGGCTGTTGCTCGAAAGATCGCGGGTTCGATACCCAGCTTTGTCACTTAGTTTTTGCCCAAAAATTGGTCATGAAAAATAGAATTGTCAAAATTGAGACCAATTTTTTGGGTAAAAACCAAATGATGAAGCTGGGTATTGAACCCGCGACCTTTCGGGCAAGAGTCAAACACGCAACCTACTGCGCCACTGAGACTATTTCGTTCCACAAGCTTAAATTCATTATTATTTTTTTCTCAATTTTGACAATTCTATTTATTTCCAAACTTTTGGCGGACCCTGTGTTTTGTAAATTTTTTCTTACATTATATTTCGATAATAAAAACTTTCTTTCTCCCTCAACATCATTATTTTTTACATAGTTGGCCAGCTTTTTCGAGTCGGCACTATTCAAATGTTTTATTACATTTTTTGCTATATCTATTGCAGGAGAATAATAATCTAGAAACTTTTTCATCGATGAAACTTCGTTATCCGTGCAAAGATCTTTCATCTAAATTACCATTATGAAACAGCCTAAACTCTAAATCATGGCACGATCAAAAAAGCTAGGCATGATGGCCTAATGGCTCTGACTATCCTAATACATTACATGTGTAATGTGCGTGTTGTACAGGCGATCTCGGGAACGTTAGATTTAAAGGACCAGTCCAGTAATTTACAACCATATGAAAAAATGATATATTCGGAAAGATCATGAAAAATGGAGCATTTTTTGTTTTGACGGCATGTTCTGAATCGTTGTAGTTTTCGAGACAATTGAGTTTGAAATTTGAACAAGCTCTTCGCTGTAATACACAAACTTTTTTGAATTTTTTGCGGAAAAATCGATTTTTGCACCGATTTTTTAAATTTTCATAAAATGAACATTGTAGCAATTTTTTATAGCTAAAGGAGACGAACAAAATGACACCAGAATTGTCCAATTTGAACATTGTTTTGGGTTATTGAAACGAAAACCATGAATCAGGGCTTTCGTTTCAATAACCCNCGCAAAAAATTCAAAAAAGTTTGTATATTACAACGAAGAGCTTGTACACAAATTCAAATTTCAAACGCAATTATCTCGAAAACTACAACGATTCAGAATATGCCGTAAAAACAAAAAATGCTCCATTTTTCATGATCTTTCCGAATATATCATTTGTTCATATGGTTGTAAATTACTGGACTGGTCCTTTAATGGATCTTGCAGAAAATACTAGTAGGAAATTGGCAGGTCAACTATAGAATCGAACCCGCGCCAATAGCATGAATGGCCAGAGTCCTAGCCATTTGGCCAATTGAGACCAGTTTTTGGAGCGTCGTCATGCTAAAGTTCATATGTCTGCTATTTTTACCTACATTTTTAGAAATTAAATTAGATAGTAAATCGAGTCTAGAAGCTTGAGAGGCTCTTAACAGCTGCTTATTAAAAGGCTCATTTATCCAAGCAATAGCACGAAATTTGGCAAAACATGATTGTAATGTAGCAGAGTTATAATTTGGCTGGCTAACTTGTTTAGCATTCTGAAATTTTGATTTTATACGATTTAATTTGATTTTTTAAATGGTAAAAAAATTTTCAATTTTTTATATTTTTTTCAAGTTTTTTCAATTTTTTAGAATTTTTTTCAATTTATAGGTTTGAAAAGACGTTCTTTCATAAACAAGCCTCTATGGTGTAGTGACAAAGCAGCAGCTTAGTGGTCACAAGGTCGCGGTTTCGAATCCCGCTTGGAGCCAAATTTTTTTGACAAAGTAAAATTTTTCGACTTTTACTTTGTGTAAAAAAATTTGGCTTAAAGCGGGATTCGAACCCGCGACCTTGTGACCACTAAGCCGCTGCTATGTCACTGCACCATAGAGACTTGTTTATGGAGAAATGAATTTTCAAACCAAATACTAGTGCTTTTTTGGTCGAAAAAATCTATATTTTCCCCGAACCAGGGTCAAGGAAGCATTTTCACGCTCCGGGAATGCGATCAATCGATTTTTCGCATGATTTTACCCCTGTATAGGCTGTTTTGGCAAAAAAATTTTCTTGGATTAGGCCATGATTGTCACCCCCTTTAAGAAATTTTCGGTTTTGGGGTGGGGGCTATGGCCCCCCGCGGGACACACCACTGTATGGTACTTGTTTTGAAGCGCTCGGCGAGTTGAGTCGAATGGCGAATTTTTTTTAAATTTTGACCCTCGCCTACACCATTTTGATGTGCAGTTCCTGATTCAGGGAAAGGGTGTATTGAAGCGAAAATGAACTAAAATTCGATTATTGAATACGGAAATGGAAGAGGAGTAAAACTTTAATGTCTTATAAACTTACAAGTCTTACAACTAACAAAATCAATATCAAAAATATCATTTTTAGTCCAAAAATAACAATTCAACGTTTCTAGTACAAAAGTGTAAACTAGACACCTGCCTAACTTCAAATATAACTTTTTATACCCCATATTTGTCATCGTTTTATATAAATCTCGCATAAAACTTGTGCTGTTTGATCAAGTTTGGATTTGTTGTCCTTACTCATATAAATAAATTTTATTATGGATAAAGTCGATGAAGTCATGCATTGTTGTTAACGAAACTGGTATTGTTGACATTCGAATGGAGAGCGATTACCGAGTCAATTGGAACAAGCAGGAAGAAAAAACAGCAATCAGAAAAATTAAAGAACCAAAATAACAAAAGCATAAAAATTAAAATTGCGCATAAACAAGATAGCTGGATAAATATGTTTGTCATATGTGTTTGTTGTTTATTTTTGATAAACGAATGATTTTTATAGCTTTATAAGCCGAATTTTTTCANCAGCAATCAGAAAAATTAAAGAACCAAAATAACAAAAGCATAAAAATTAAAATTGCGCATAAACAAGATAGCTGGATAAATATGTTTGTCATATGTGTTTGTTGTTTATTTTTGATAAACGAATGATTTTTATAGCTTTATAAGCCGAATTTTTTCAGTTTTTTCGAATTTTTTTCAATTTTTTCGAATTTTTTCGGTTTTTTCTCAGTTTTTTCGAATTTTTTTCAGTTTTTCGGATTTTTTCAACTTTATAGATAAACTCGGTGAAGTCATGCATTGTTGTTAAAAGGGGGAGGGGTATAAATTAGGGACTATTTCATGAAAAAAAATTTTTCTAAAAAGATCATTTTTAGGGGTAAAATCATGCGAGAAATCGATTACGCGCATCGCCGAAAATTAAAAATGCTTCCCTGACCCTGATTCAGGGAAAATATAGATTTTTTCGACATTTTTTAACTAGCACTTGTTTTAAAAAAACGTTTTTTCACAAACTTGACTCGGTGGTGCAGTGACAAAGCAGTGGCTTATTGGTTACAATTTCGCTGGTTCGAATCCCGCTTGGAGCAAAATTTTTTTCGAAAAATTGTTTTCTTTCCTGAATCAGGGTCAGGGAAGCATTATTAATTTTCGGCGATGCGCACAATCGATTTCTCACATGATTTTACCCCTAAAAATGATCTTTTTAAAAAAAAATTTTTTTCATGAAATAGTCCCTAATTTATACCCCCTTTAATGAAACCGGTATTGTTGACATTCAAATGAAGCGATTACCGAGTCAATTGGAACAAGCAGGAAGAGAAAAACAGCAATCAGAAAAATGAAAGAATCCAAATAACAAAAACATAAAAATTAAAAATGATGATAAACAAGATAGCTGGATAAATATGTTTGTCATATGTGTTCGGTGTTTATTTTTGGTAAACGAGTAATTTTTATAGCTTTATAAGCCATACTAAACATTTTAGATTTAATGCAACACAAATTTTTTTTGCAGAAAATATTTTCTTGCATACAATTTTTTTATAATATGTTAAAATTTTTGATGCGCAATTCCTGATTCAGGGAAGGGTGTATCCCTAAATCAGGAACTGCGCATCAAAAAACTCAACATAAGAGGGGATCCTTAAAGGGGAGGGGGGTACCTACTATTTCTGGGTAGATGAATGCCCAATTGTCTTCCCAAGTGTTGCCGTGATCTGTGAAAAACCTATACGGTGAATGTACTACAGGGTGAACAAAAACAGACCGTACATCTGTAATTTATTTTCTAAAATTAAAGGAATGGGCTACTAAATAAACCATGTAATTTTTCATTGGAATCAGAAAATTTATTTTTTTATGAATCTACGATTTTTTCAAAAACTAGTTAAATATTAAAAAACATAAAAGTATCTTGAAAGGATGAATATTTTCAGATAGAACCATAACATACAGAGCATTCATTTTAATTTGCAACATCAATGTTTTTAGTCGTTCTCGCAGCCCCTCTAACGAATTTCTATGCGGTTTTTTTAAAATAGTAGCTGAACAATGGCCGAATAAATGTTGATAAAAATTTTCGAAATCCATTGACCCTAACATTGTCAAAAATTACTTTGAAGTTTTCAAAGTCGCTTTTCTTCACCTTAACAAAATGTTAGAAATTTAATTTTTTATGAAAATACAGTGCCTTAGTCCCTCTAACATATGTAAAAAACCTTATATAAAAATTATTTAACAGTGGCGAAATATTTGACTTTGAAGTTGATAGTCAAAAATGAGGCAAAAACAAAATAACGCACCCGGGAATTGAACCCTCGACCTTCTGGTTGCTAACTGAACGCGCTAACCACTACATCATGTGGTGATGGTGTAGTAGTTAGCGCGTTCAGTTAGCAGCCATGAAGGTCGAGGGTTCAATTCCCGGGTGCATCATTTTGTTTTTGCCTCATTTTTGACTATCAACTTCAAAGTCAAATATCTCGCCACTGTTAAATAATTTTTATATACGGTTTTTTGCATATGTTAGAGGGACTAAAGCTCTGTATTTTCATACAAAAATTAAATTTCTAACATTTTGTTAAGATGAAGAAAATCGACTTTGAAAACTTCAAAGTAATTTTTGACAATGTTAGGATCAACGGATTTCGAAAACTTTTATCTACATTTATTTGGCCATTGTTCAGCTATCATTTAAAAAGGACCGCATAGAAATTCGTTAGAGGGGCCACGGTGGCGCGATTTCAAGTTAAAGGGATCGAGAAATGTTGCCGGTTTGTAGGTTCACCTAAAACTTTAAAGTCTTATATCTCGGCGGGACAGCGGTTTCAGAAAAAACCGCTCAATAAAAAGTTTGCATTTTACCTAAATTACAAAATGTAAAAAGAATTATCAAAATCGGATTAGTCTCCGAAGAGCTGGAGATTTTTGAAGTTGGATATCGAAGATTCGAGTTTTTCAACAACGTAAACTTTGAAGTTAAAGTTTTCGGTCAAAAGAAAGCTTTCAGAAAAAATCGCTTACTACAAAATTAGTATTTTGTTTGAGGAATAAAATGCAAAAAGAATTTCCGGATTTCGATTTACCAGTGAGAAGTTAGAGATTTTTGAAGTTGAACCTACAAATCGGCAACATTTCTCGATCCACTTGTGCGACCGTGGGGTTGCGAGAACGACTAAAAACATTGATGTTGCATACCAAAATGAACGCTCTGTATATATTGAAAAGATTTATTATCTTATTTCATCAAACTCTTTTCTCTCTTTAGCTTTCTTCATTTTATGGAGTAGTGA
>OZJO01004228.1:0-10235 GCA_900406225.1 Acrobeloides nanus | reverse complement strand
ATTAACTTTTTGTGGGTAATTTTATGCGGGAATCGATTGCGTGCATTCCCGAAGCTTGAAAATGCGCTTTTTATTTAGGAGCAAATCTTTTTTACACTTTTTTTGCAAGAAGTCCAATGCTTTTGCAAGAAGTCCACAGTAATGTCCAAACTCGAAATTGACTTCACTTTTACAATCAAATCGTATATGAACTTTCATTTGGCGCTGTTTTTAAAAAAATTTCTCCGGTTGGAGTGTTCGTCGGACTGGACCTTTAAGCTAAAAATACTTTAAAAAATTACGATTTTTGTTGAAAAAGTCGGAAATTTTTGGCCGTAGGCCCGCGGGCTGCGGCGAAATGGGTCTCGCCCGCAAAATTTTTTTGGCCTGTGGGTTGCGGGTGACCCCCCCCCCCCAAAATTCGGGGGGAGGTGTCACTTGTGTTTGATACGCTAAGGATCTAGATTTTGATTCCCGTTTTTTAAAGTAGAAATTAATTCGTTCTTTTTTAGGTCAAAAAGTGCATAAAACAATGTTTTGGACGTATATTATCTTCAGCGATTCCTGTATTTCATACGTCATTCAAATTTTAAGAAAATGTAAAAATATAAAGAAATTGTAAATATTTGCATATAAAAGTGTACATTTTTATTCAGTAAAGAAATTTTTCAGATATGTACATACAGAAGCACAAAAATAAGATATAAAAATTTATTAATAGTTTATCCCGTTCTCCGACAATCCATGAACCGGTTGCAGGTAGTAAAATTCCAAGAGTTTTAGGGTCGTAGGCTAAAGTCGTTTCTTCATTTGAGGGCTGTAGAAAATGTACAGATAGAATAAGATGGCATGATCAGTGTTGGGGAGGAAATGAGCATCTAGACTGAGGGGTTGAGGGAAAAAACAAAGTACTGTTTTTTTGGCCTTTTCAACGAAAAAACGCGCTAATTTCGACTACAACAGGGTTTTTATCCATGTAAAATTCAATGATGACATTTATAATTTATGCACGACCACACAGGGATGCCATGCACGTTCACGTTTTGAGCGCCGATAGGCGCTCGGTCTCGGTACTAAATCTTGAAATTTGTAATTGTATTAATTGCTGATGCTTTATAACCTATAGATTTATAAAATAAACTGTAAATAACAAAAGCTTAATTTTCGAATTTGAAATCGCTATAATACTTCTTTCCCATTCTTTTGACGTATTTCAACACGATAGGAAACTCGGCAATGATGATATTTTTTACGATATGACTATAGGATACAAAATAGACAGCTGCAACATGTCCAAAGATAGCGGCATCAATCTAGATTATAAATCTTAAAAATGAAAAAAATGTTATCAAACCATGCTGGGTTTATCTCCAAAAAAGAATTCTTTATTGCCTAGATATGTTTGGATAGCTTTGAGATCATTTCTCATCATAGAAATAATTTCGTCGGTTGAATGTCTAGCTGTGCCTTCTGCCGTGAAGCGTTCGATGACCTATAAAGGGTGCGTTCCTAAGTTGAACCGTACGGATCTGTACTGATCACTGTCAATCGTGAATTGTACGGACAACCGTACGGCTCCCCGTAGCTCCGTAGGCCACCCGTACGACCTCCATACAGGTAATCCGGGGTTACGGGGAGCCGTATGGTTGACCTACGAATCATGGGTGGCCTACGGGGCCACGAGGAGCCGTACGGCTGACAGTGATCAGTACGAATCCGTACGATTGACCGTAAGGTTCAACTTAGGAATGCACCTGAAGTCATAAGTTTTGAAGAGTAAATATAGATTTTTTGGCTCTAATGCACTTTAGGTGTACATCGATTTTTAGGCGTCTAATCGATTTTTAGGAGTCCCATCGATTTTTAGGCGTCCCATAAAATTTTTAGGCATCCCTTAGATTTTTAGTCGTCCCATAATTTTTACTCGATTATGATCGAAAACTCGCTTACATTTCGATGAGGCCTCTTATGTCTACAAGTAGACCTCCCAATTTTGATCTTTTTCCAAGTCTATACCCCCAGTTTTGATCAAATTTTAATCTTTTTTGAAAATTTAAAAAATGATGGTTTAGGTTAAGCCTAGGTAGCTTAAGCCTAGGCTTAGGCTTAAGCTTAGGCCTAGGTTTAAGCTTAGGCCTAAGCCTAGATTTAGACCTAGGCTTAGGCCTAAGCTTAGGCATAAACCTAGGCTTAGACCTAAGCCTAAAAAATTTTTGATTGTCTTTGAAAAAAAAACGATCAAAATTTGATCAAAACTAGGGATATAGACTTCGAAAAAGATCAAAATTGGGGGTCTACTTCTAAGGGAACCTCATAGAAATGCAAGCGAGTTTTCGATCGTAATAGAAAAATTTTTATGGGACGCCTAAAAATTTTATGGGACACCTAAAATCGATGGGACGCTTAAAAATCGATGGGACGCCTAAAGTGCATTAGAGCTGATTTTTTAATAAAAATAAAGTTTTTTATAGGAAAGCCTGGTTTCTAAAAACAGTCTAGATTTTAAAAGTATTAACCTTCATTTTTAAGAATGGTGCAAATAATTTCTTCGCAAATCCAACTATAGTAGGGCTGAAGTGCATGTCTAAAATGAGACCAGAATACTCTTCCCAGTGATCTTGCATTTTCAAAAGATTCGAAGAGCTAAAAAAAATATCGTTATTGAAAAGTTTTTTAAGATCAAATAATTACTAGACAAAACTTCCATCTAGCAATCTGTCGAACGCTCTTTCTATAGCTTTTTGCTCTTCCGTTAAATTATCTTCCTAAAAACGGAACGAATAATTGNAGATTCGAAGAGTAGACAAAACTTCCATCTAGCAATCTGTCGAACGCTCTTTCTATAGCTTTTTGCTCTTCCGTTAAATTATCTTCCTAAAAATGGGACGAATAATTGAAGAAAATAAAAATCCCACTTGGATGTTGAAATACTTTTGAAGATGTAGTAAAATAAGTTGAGAATCGGCTATATGTTCTCCATTTAATTCAATAAATGGTTTAAGTCCTTTCTTCGAACTTCCAAATATTGGAATCACCTAGAATAGTAGGAAATAGATTGATGTAGAAATATATCTAGACCTGAATGTAGGTGGTATTTTTTCTCTCATTTCGGAAAATAATATCGCCATCGTGTTCCCCAATGTCTAAAACCCCGAGTACAAAAAATTGACTGATTTGGGGAAATTTTTTCAATTTTTAGGGGGTAACCACCTAATTTTTTAAAAATTTTTAGGGGGTACCCCAAATTTTTTTGTTTCCTGCATACCTACTCCCTATCTTACCTCATGTTTGATATCAAAAACCCTCAGAAATGTTTCAACTTTCAAACAAAACGGTGATAAATTCGGTACATAAGGTGTTTTTGGAAATTGATAAAGGTAAACAACATCTTTTTTCCAATCCGTCTTTTTTAGCTTGACTTCATTAGAAGAACTTTTTGTGGAGCTATACCAGCTGTAAGCAAATTTTAGAGCATAAAAAGTCGTTAAAGTAAAAACTATTTGCCATAAACTCGGTAGCGACTCGAAAACCATGATTGCTAAAAATGAATTTTTGACTAAAAAAGAGAAGTTTAGAATAAAAGTTATAGTAAATTTTCTGTTTAAACAAGTAGAAGAAGTTAATTAAAAGCAAAATAAAAAAGTTGTGACATTTTATAACAAAAGTTTGAGTACACGCCTTTTGTCTGCAACCTAACTACGCAAACATCAATGTTTGATATAATGACAAAAGAAAGCAAACATTTTTAAAAATGCACATGTTGAAAACGAGTTTGCAACGAGAAGATCTTTCGAAACGGAAAGCGAATAAAACACAAAATTTATGCCATATAAAATACACAATTTTTTAACGACCAACGACCATGGCAGACGGAAATAATTTATACTAAAAAAAGAAAAATCATCATTTTTCGATCAAAGAAAATTATACTCTTGAAAGTGAATGTGGATGATGAAAGAAGAAGGGGAAAGTGGAAAAAAGACTAGGGAATTGGGCAAGAGTGAAGGGTGAGAAGTGGGAGGAAGAAAGCATACAAGGGCAAGTGGTTCGGGCAATCAAGAATTTGCGAGGTTGTCTGAATTTTTTTCGAAAATATAAGGGTAATCTCTCAAAAATGAAGTAATTTTGGTGAACCATTCTAATCAAAAAAAATTTCCAAACATTTTGGGCAAAACATAAGGGGAACCATTAGGAAAAAAGAGAGGTTCCTCAATTTTGTGGTAACGTTTATCCTTATGTTACATTCGCTGTAGACCAAAAAACCCTGGTCTTCAGCTTGGTACTGGGTCAATCTCCAACCAGTGAACGAATCTAATGGGTCCCCAAAAACAAAAGTTGCTCAAAACTTTACGGACTATAATGTTATGTAAACAAAAATTTTCAATTTTTTCTAATTTTTTTCACTTTTTCGAATTTTTTATATTTTTATTGATAATTTTTATATTTTTATTGATAATTTACAATAAAAAAATCAAAATTAAATTTTGATGATATCAAAGTTCATTATGCTTCACCAATATCTATTGTAGTTCCTTAAATGATGTGATTGTGTTATTCATTCACAGGCGCCTTCGTACATAACACATTTGATAAATTAGCAATGAGAGAAATTAATTCGAAGAACGATACAACTGAAATTCCCAATAGTAAACCAGTTAAATTATTAAAACTATTCAAAATATCTTGAAACTAAAAATTTCATAATTTCAAACATTTTTATCAATAATAAATATAAAAAACTGGTTTCTGTGTCCGTACGTACGTCCGGAACCAAGATCTTAGGAACGGTAAAAATGCGGTCTTTTTTAAAACTTAGTAGGTAAGTTATAATCATATAAAAATGATATATTCGGAAAGATCATGAAAAATTGTGCATTTTTTTTACGTCATGTTCTGAATCGTTGTAGTTTTTGAGATAATTGCGTTTGAAATTTTGAATTTGTTACAAGCTCTTCGTTGTAATACACAAACTTTTTTGAATTGTTTGCGGAAAAATCGATTTTTGCATGGATTTTTTCAATTTTCATAAAATGAATATTGTAGCAATTTGTATAGCTAAATGAGATGAACAAAATGACACCAAAATTATCCAATTTGAAAATTGTTTTGGGTTATTGAAACGAAAATTCTGATTCATGTTTTTGTTTCAATAACCCAAAACAATGTTCAAATTGGATAAATTTGGTGTCATTTTGTTCGTCTCATTTAGTTATAAAAAATTGCTACAATGTTCATTTTATGAAAATTTAAAAGATTGATGCAAAAATCGATTTTTCCGCAAAAAATTCAAAAAAGTTTGTGTATTATAACGAAGAGCTTGTAACAAATTCAAACGCAATTATCGTCAAAAACTACAACGATTCAGAACATGCCGTAAAAACAAAAAATACTCCATTTTTATGATCTTTCCGAATATATCATTTTTTCATATGATTGTAACTGACTGGAATGGTCCTTTAAGGAATTTTTGAAAAATAACAACGCCATTTAGTAGTACGCATCGAAAAACGGTAGTCTCCCAAAAATCTCGGAGATCTGAAAATATATTTTTGAGAAAATAAATTTCAAAGTTCTTAAGAAATGGCTGAAAATCACTATAAAAATTCGATTTTTCAGCCATTTCTTAATAACTTTGAAATTCATTTTCTCAAAAACATTTTCTCAGATTTCCGAGATTTTTGGGGGAATACCGTTTTTCGATGCGCTCTACAAAATGGCGTTATTATAATTCAAAAATTCCTTAAGAAAAATTTCAGGTTTTCGCTTCAATATACAGACTTATTTAAAAATCTTAACAATTTTTTCTAAATATCTCAACGCCCATAACAGCATACAAAAACCGCGAGTAAAAATATTTTAAGCTAGTCGAAATATCGAATTTTTTTATTTAAGATGTCGTGCTGGACTACCCTGTATTTTTTCCATCGCTTTTTTAGTTATGTATTATATTTTGAAGCTTATTTCAACATCACTAGTTTAATATTATAGGGTGCATATGAATCCATATGAAACGTTGCTGTAAATGGCGCTATTAAATTTATAAAGGGCTAGTCTAATAATTGGATCTTTTTAGCGACGTTCGATTTAAGGGATATTGAAAACATCATGGAAAATTACTGTATATTCTGGTGTTTCAACGAATACGTAATGCCCATAAACAGGAACATAAGCGTTAAACATTGCATATTCATTTTGATAACTCGCTGTACAATTAGTAAAAGTAGTTTGGTTATTAGGATTGCATGCCGTTGGCTTAAATTAACTATATTAAATCATCGGATTGAATATCTTACAGTGGTTCTAAACACAGTTTTTGACCAAGAAACAACATATTTTGTCTCGTTGCAAGGTTGTGGACAATTACATTCAGGCCATGTTGATGGCTCACCACGTATCGCGGTTATATTCGTAAAACAATACACTAAAGTAAACAATATATTATTTAAAATATATAGACTACATAGAGTCATGTTGCACAAAGTTGCATTGCTTTCGGTAACAAAACGTGGGTCCATACAGCCACAAGTTTCGTAAACATAATCTTGATAACAACTATCGAAACAACTCTATAATGTTGGAATCAGGATGACCATTTTGCCTCTTTTATAGGCACAAACTTAAAATAGTCATAACTCGGAAAAGATTTTCAACAGATATTTGTGTCATCCGACATTTACGTCAATTTTCGATTGCATCAACAGACATTTGCGTCAATTTTGTTACTACATTGACACCCAATGAAGCAAATGACTGTTGACGCAAACAAAAATTGACGCAATTGACCTTTGATGCAATCGAAAATTGACGCAAACAAAAATTGACGTAAATGTCGGATGACGCAAAGAATTTTGACGCTATCGACACGTCTCCAATTTTCGAGTTAGGTACGGTCCCGATACTTTAGAGAAAAATAGCGCCAATCGATATATTATTTCATTGGTCAATGGGGGTCTTCGGAATGAAAAAAAGGTTTCTTGATGATGTTTCGAGATCTCGTCATTTTAAGTTTTCTGCCCCTAAAAAAAGGGGCAAAATGTTTGTCACTCTGGTTGGAACAGGTCTGCTTAAAAATAAAAATTCTTACATCAACATTATATACACCAGTACTGTAAAAAGATTTGACCTCACTTTTATCATGGATGCATCGCCCATATGGTGGATTTAATCGTGTGTAATCATTCTGAAAAATTTATATACAGAGCACCACAAAAAAGGGCACATTGAGTGATTTTTGGGCAAATTTTTCCATGTTTTTCAAAGTTATATTTTTTCAAATGACTCTATTGTGGGCCAAAAGGGACCTTTTTTAAAGTTGCACATAGCCTCAAATGCATAAATGTATTTCTGTTGGACCCAATTTTCATATTCTATACTCAATTGCCCAACGCCACGGGATCTCCAAAAAGTTCGATCTTTCGAGATATCGCAGAATTCAAACTCTTTAGATGCGATATCTCGAATGATCGAACTTTTTAGAGAACCCGTGGCGAAAATTAGGTCCAAAAGAAATACATTTATGCATTTGAGATTTGACAAAATTGCCATAATAACACGAAAAATGCACTTTTAGAAGCCTGTATTATTTTTTAATAACATTTATGTTACCCTTTTTATAGTGAAAGTTGTTTCTTCGCCCGGTGCGATATTATACGAGACAGAATTGCCATTGGGTATGGTATCTCTTTCATGAAAGAATACTAATAAAGATGATGTATATGCCCACTCGAGAGCATCTGCTTGATTCACTTTCGTCAAAGCTCTAAACCCTAAAATTTTTTATGAATATTTGTAGGGACCAGGCAATTGCCAAAACGCTTCCCTGACTCCAGCCATAGCCAGAACAAAAGGATCAAAAATTGTAAAAAAGGATTAAAAATTGCAAAAAATCGATTTTCTGCATGAATCAGAGAAGCATTTTCAAGATTTTTCAATTCACGCAAATGATTTCTCGTCTAGAAAATCTACAATATGATCATTTTTCGAAAAAATATTTAAAAAATTTTGGAGTTAGGTTACTTGGGGGGCCCACTTAACATGACCCAAAATTCCAACGCCAAGGCTAACAAGTAAACATCACGAACTTGATTTCGCCCGAACATACGCCAATTTTTTACCCATAGTAGGAGTACTAAAAAGCCGCAAAAAATTTTTCCCCCAGACATTCCTATGAGGAGATAGAGCTCAAAATGTGGTTTTTGGGGTTAAAATTAGGGTTCAAAGATACCATCATAACTTTTTATGATGAAAATATTTTTCTCTAAATCTTTTTGCATTTATTAGAGGGTGAAAAGACACAAATTATGGTATATTAAATTTGGTCTTAGACCTTTATCTTTATGGCTAAAAACGTCTTACAAAAATACACCATTTTGTCATTTTTGTAAGACGTTTTTAGCCATAAAGANCGTCTTTCAAAAATACACCATTTTGTCATTTTTGTAAGACGTTTTTAGCCATAAAGATAAAGGTCTAAGGCCAAAGTTAATATACCATAATTTGCGTTTTTCCACCCTCTAATAAATGCAAAAAGATTTAGCGAAAAATATTTTAATCATAAAAAGTTATGATGGTATCTTTGAACCCTAATTTTAACCCCAAAAATCACATTTTGAGCTCTATCTCCTCATAGGAATGTCCGGGGGAAAAATTTTTTGCGGCTTTTTAGTACTCTCACTATGGGTAAAAAATTGGCGTATGTTTGGGCGAAATCGAAGAAATCAAGTTCGTGATGTTTACTTGTTAGCCTTGGCATTAGCTTTACCTTAGCCTTGTCGTTGGAATTTTGGGTCATGTTAATTGGGCCCCCCAAGTAACCTAGCTCCAAAATTTTTTTGCAAAAGATTGTTCAAAAATGCGGTTTTCTAGCCACCTTTCAAATAGCTGTTATAATAATAAAAAATCAACCTCCATATTCGCCAGAATAACGCAACTTATAGTTTTTTGGGCTATCAAAGTGATTAAATGTAAAACAATTTCCCATACTATTATCATACCATGAAACAAAATCTTCGCTATAAATTTATAATTGAAATAAATTGTATAAAACAAATTTAGGAAGTGATCAACTTACGTAAGATTTAGTTCCGTTCTTTCAAAAGCTGCCCAAGAAATTAAGTCTGTGACTTCCCAACTCATATTAGATTTTACGGATACTGGATATGCCGCCATAAGAATGGGTAAAAAACCTGAATTAAAGTTGGACTGAGTCATAGCTTGTGATATAGTTGATATTTGACTAGTAGTGAAAGGGCATGCTAAAATAAAATTTAAAAAGGGATAATTATTTTTTCAGCAATAAAAAAAACTTTTTTCGGCAATAAGGGCGTGTTTTCTCGTCAAGCTTTGTGTCCGCCAAACTTCGTGTGCATATAGTTTTTGGCTTTCAAAATCTCTTCCTTATCACATGAGCAAATGTTCCGATCTTTCCAAGTCAATCTAAAGATTTTGTTCAACCGAGCCTGGCACATTTTTTCTATACAAGGCACGGCGGCATATCGGTATCGAGAAAATGGAACTTTTCGAAAACAGCTTAAAATCGTTGCAAATGCTGATATTTGATAGTTTTATGTACTATTTATTGTCAAAAATAACGTTTTCCGGTGTTTCCGACCCAAAGCCTTCGAAATAGCCTGGATTTTTACCAAAATAGCGCTATAAAATGGTGTCCAAAAGTAAAAAACTTAGAACTTTTTCAATTCAAATCCGTTTTTGATAACTCTTTTTGCTATTCGTAGCCCAGTATTAGTTCTAACGCTGTATTAAGCCGTTTTTTCTGAAACCTCATTTTCGCTCAGATTTTTCACTTTGAAAATTTTCCCATTTTTAAGCTATATTTAGCCTGTATCCCGATTTTCGAACCATCATAAATTTTTTAGATAAAAGCTTTTCACGTCGAATCTTTTTTATCAACTTGCTTGATACATAAGGCAACTTTTTTGCTTAATAATACACCATGAAAAGTTTTCTGGACTTGTCTAAAATCGAAAAAACGCCAAGATTGGCTATTTTGCTAGGTCGTGAGATCGTATCGGAAAAAACTCAGATCTTTTTTAAATCAAAACTGTTTTCAATAATTCCTGGCGCTATTTATTGTTGAGATCAAGGTCTAACTTTGTAGTGAGCCTTTTTTTCTGAATCGTTGTTTTCGTCGAAATTTTTCACTTTGAAAATTTTCCCATTTTTAACCCTCCGATGGCCGAGCATATTTTTTAATGCTTAAAAAATTCATAACTTTTTTATTTCGTTGTCTTTTTTGA
>OZJO01004222.1:0-32803 GCA_900406225.1 Acrobeloides nanus | reverse complement strand
TTCGTAAACTGTTATTGGCACTGTAATAACACGTTTTTAAGCGTTTTCTTCGAGTTCGCAATTTTTTGCACACTTTTGTGCGCCGTGGCAGCTTATATTTTTAAATTTTTGGCATCTATAGAAATGTCCCTTTTCCTATTTCTCTAAACACATCTCTGTTCCTGATAAATTTATATATTAGATTCAAAATAAATTTTATTTTCTTTTACAAATTTTATATGTACAGGTTCCTTTATAACCATAACATGTAATAAATATATAATTTTAATCATAATCTTTTTGTTGACGTGAAACATAAAAATATCCATTCTTCGGAAAACATGGTAGTGCACTAAAGAAGCAAGTAGGATTGAACCGTTTCAAAGTTATATCCGCGTAGTCCTTTTTTGGGGACATTATGAGTTTGTCTAGATCTTCATCAGTCCCAGATTTGAGAAGAGAACGACGCGTGTTTGATGGGGGCTAAAAATTTTGAATTAATTTTGTTTTATTTTAAGTTTTTAGAACCTGGAGACCAAGCGCCGTTGAAAAAATTTTTCGGCGTCAAAAAATTGAAAAAAATGTGTCAAAATTAGGGGTTATAAGTTTTAACCTCAACAAAATCATTTTTAGGGGCAATTTTATGCGAGGAATCGATTGCGCGCATCGAAAAATTCTGAAAAATTTTTCCGTGGGTCAAAAAATTGAAAAAAAATGCGTCAAAATTAGGGGCATTTTTTTCAATTTTTTGACCCCTAAAAATTTTTTTTCAGAATTTTTCGATGCGCGCAATCGATTTTTTGCATAAAATTACCCCTAAAGAGTCATTTGTTAAAAAAATTTTAAAAATTTATCTACTCGGCCATATTTGACACCCCTTTAAGTTTCACAATTTCCCAGCTGCACATTTGCTGCAATGATACAACTGCTTAAATCGAAAGGTCAATTATTCATGTGTAAAAATTATTGTTGTGTCAATTTTTGCTATGTGTTTTAACACTTTTTTAAAATAATTTGACGCAAATATTTTTCGGCGTAATCGAAAATTGATCCAATCAAAAATTGACGCAAATAATTTTGACGCAATCTTCGCTCCGGTTCTGTTATGCCGGACCTGTTCCGACGTAGCCACGTGGGTATCCCGGGGTACTCTGAGATATTGGTATTCCGGGATACCCTGAAAACTACGGCGTTCGGAAGCGAGGCCGAAGGACGAGTTCGTGGGTCATAGACGCTAGGTTTCCAGTTTATTTATACAGGGTGGGACGAAAAAAGTGGATTTTTGGGATCTGAAAATGTATTGTTCTAAAAATAACCCTTCTAGGGGTAATTTTATGCTGGGAATCGATAACGCGCATTCCCGAATTCTGAAAATGCTTCCATGACATTGATTCAGAGACAAATTGGGTTTTTGAAGCGAAATTCGTTGTTTTTCGTAATTCCAAAAACCCAATTTTTTCCCTGAATCAGGCCCAGGAAAGCATTTTCATGGTTCGAGAATGCGCACAATCGATTCCCCACATAAAATTACCCTTAGAAAAATAAATTTTCGGGCCCCAAAAATCCACTTTTTTTGGCCCACCCTTTAAAATTTTTAAAACCCACTTTAATTCTAATATTTTCATATTTTCTAGAAATCAATTCTTTTGGTAATCTTAAAATATACATAGTATGTACAAAAGAAATTGCACTGAATATTAACAATATTACTATCTTTCTCATAGCGTTCAAATAATTCTGAACAAACTTTCTACAGTGTTGAGAAATTGTCTCTTAACGACGACTATATGTACTTAAGTAACTAAAGAAGCTTTACGTAAAACAAGTTTCCTTCCTTCTTCCTATCAAATATCTTATAATTTTTCATTTTTTAAATTCTTGGAATATACTTATCTTGCTATTCAAGATGGTGAAAAAAATATATATTACGTAGATAAAATTACAGTTGCTTAATTTCATATTTGTTACTTTAAAGTATACTCTTTGTAACAATCGACAGGAAATTTTTATCGCAGATTTTTTTAAACTGCTCATTATTTCACCTTCAAATATATGAATACAGAACATATTACGTATATGGGAATAGTAAGATCCACTTCCTTGTCCATTTCCTTGTCTTGTTAGGGGCTGTCCTTAAATTACGTTTGCTTTTTTCGGATTTTTGATTCCCCTACCCCTGTAATTAAATTGTAGATTTTGGCTGACCCCCCCCCCCTCCCCCCCCCCCCNCCCCCCTATATCTAACGTTAGTTTTTTTCCATTTTAAAGGGGGTAACAATTATGGCTTATTCTCGGTCGGACAAAAAATTGCTTCACAGAAGGCGGTTTTTGATGAAATTTTTTTTCAGCTCAAATAGAAATATAAATTTTTTAAATTTTAATGTTTTCGTTTCAATAACCCAAAATAATTTTTAAATTGAATAATTTTGGTGTCATTTTATTCGTCTCATTGAGCTTAGAAAAATGCTTCTTTACTTTTTTTCTAAACGTTTTGATAAATCGTTTCAAAACACAACTTTTATTAATATAAGTAAATCATTTATTAATGAGCATTGTTTTCGTTGTAATACACAGATTTAAAAAAATCGCAACTTCAAACGCATTTATCTTGGCAATGATAACTAATCAAAGGGTACCGTAAAAACAAAAAATGCTCCATTTTTCATGAACTTTCCGAATATATCATTTAAAAAAATTTCGTGGGGTGGAGCAAAACTAAAAAGGGTGAAGCAAAACTAAAAAGGGTGAAGCAAGGGTGAGGCTAGTTTTTTGGATTTATAAAATTATGATAAGCAATTCAAATTCTAAGAACATCATATTTGACCGTAGTTCTATTCGCTAAACATATTCCCGAGACGTTCAGAATTAATGAGCTATAAATTTGTCACTTTTATGCGAAATTCAGGAGGTATAAAAAGGGTGACTTTTTTAGATAGCGAAATTTGCCACAATTTATATATATTCGGAAAATTCGTGAAAAATGGAGCATTTTTTGTTTTTACAGTAAATTCTGAATCGCTACCGTTGTCGAGATAATCGCGTTTAAAGTTTGCTATTTTTTGGAATTGGTTTAGAATTTGAATTCTCGCCAAAACCCTGATTTTCAATTTTGGCGGGAATTCAAATTCTAAACCAATTCCAAAAAATTTCCAACTTCAAACGTGATTATCTGACAACGATAACGATTCAGAATTTACTGTAACAACAAAAATGCTCCATTTTTCACGAATTTTCGAATATATATAAATTGTGGCAAATTTTGCTAATCTAAAAAAGTCACCCTTTTTATACCGCCTGAATTTCGCATAAAAGTGACAAATTTATAACTCATAAATTCTGAGCACCTCGGGAATATGTTCAGCGAATAGAACTACGGTCGAATATTATGTCCTTAGAATTAGAACTGCTTACCATAATTTTATAAACCCAAAAAACAAGCCTCACCCTTGCTTCACCCTTTTTAGTTTTGCTCCACCCACCCTTTTTAGGGTTAACCTTTTTTAAAATATAACTAACCGATCAATATAATCGTAAAAAAACAAAGTTTCTAGGCCTTATATCTTCATTCATTGAGCCAGAAGCGTTTGTTGCCAAGACTACATTTACTCCTGAAATTACTTATTTAAATAAAAAATGTTATACACCTAATTCTTCATAGCCCATAAATTAGCATGATCATTGTCTCTGGTTGGGAAATATCATGTTTCTTTCCATGTCTGACGAGTAAAACACAAGGAACATCATTTAAGATTCCTTCAATAAGTGGAGCAGAGGGATTGCCATAAAGTGTATTAATATCATATTCAGTATAATATTATCTAATAAATTAGAGTTTCCTAGACCCGTTCCACCTATAATACCAACCTAAAAAACTTTACTTTATAGGCATGACTAGGGGGTTCATGGGGTACATGGATAAATTTATTTTAAAAAATATTCCTTTCCCAACAGATCCGCCTAGGAAGTCCGTTGTCAACAGATTTGCCAGAAAAATGTAGAACTATTATTTATAATATTTTAATTTTTTATAATTTTATTTAAAAAACAGATTTGTCTGGGCGGATCTGATCCTCTAAAAAAAAAGATTTGCTTTTAACATAATAAACACTATTCTCTCAAGCAACTTGATGTAATGGATATTGGGTTGTTCCAAAAGTTTTTACACTTCACTTTTCACTTATCACTTTTAAAACCACAATGGAGCCGGGTTCGACTCCCAGCTCCGGCAAAAAGTTTTTGCTAAAAATTTTTTTCGAGACGCAATCAACAGGATTCCAAAAACTTTGTTATTTTGTTTTGTTGATTCTCGACTGTTGGTGAATTATAGCTGCAAAATAACATTGCCAACGTGTTCCTCGTAGGAAATTGCCCCTAGAGGATATTTTTTCATAAAAATTTCTTCAAAAAAGTATCAGTTTTCGGATTCCTGTTGGTTGCGTCTTCCCAGGGGGAAGAGTTCCAAAACTTTTAGATACCGAAGATGCCGCAACATGATGATAATGACTATTATCATTATCCTAACTTTTCAATTCTTTATTTCAATAAGAAGATAAAATTTCAACAGACACTAAAAAGTAGTATAAAAGGGACTAACAACAATAAATTATTTTAACATAAATAAAAAATGTTTGTTCTCTTGTTCACTACACTAAATAAACTAATGAAATCCATGTTCTTGATCATTTACAGGCTGCGGCAAAAGTTTGGTTATATACAAGGCGTCAAGGTGAATGGGGCGGAGTATTGTGAGTTTTTGCGGCAGAAGATCTTGTCGTGGGCAAAACGAGCAGCTTATGGGTGGCAGAACGGACAGTGGCAGAAGCGTTGGGTGTGTCAGGAGGATGGCGCTCCTGGCCACAAAGCCGAAGAAACTCGCAACTTGGTCAAAGACATCTTCCCGGATTGCATCGACATTGACATCAGCCCTCAGCGAAACAACGGCGAGTGGTCACCGAATTCGCTAGATTTGAATGTTTTAGACTATTCACTGTGGAGTATTTTGGAAGCTGAAGCGTATTCGAAGCCGCACCAGTCGATCGAAGCTTTGAAAAGAGTTTGGTGAAAGCGTGGAACAATATCCCCCAAGAAGTCATTGATAGAGCTGTGGATGACTTTCCCAAGCGATTAAAGAAGTGTATTGAAGCTGGAGGTGGCCATTTCGAGAATAAATAGTTAAATTATATTATTGTTTTTTGTTAGTTTTAATTAAATTTTACGTGTTATTTTATTACATGCAAGAAATAAAAATTATGTAACCAACTTTTGCCGCACCCTGTACTCTATCATGTTATCCAAAATGAGATGTTTTAGTTTAATATTTAATTGTCGACAAGTTTTCACTTCAATAATCCAACACAATTCTCAAAATAGATAATTTTGATGGCATCATATAATTATAAAAATTTGCTATTTATAATATGTTTATCACGGCCGACAAGTTTTCAAAAAGTTCCTACGTCTTTATTTCTGTTTGTGTTCAAATATCAAAAAACCCCTGTGGTAAGTTTAAAAAGACAAATAGGAAGAAAGTTTAAAAAGTGCAAAAATAATTAGTACGAGAGTGGGATTCGAATCCTCGACCGCCCAGTTATAGTCCTTCTATCCATAATGGAAAAAAGGTCCGCTTTCGATGGCCAAGTGGTTTAAGGCGCTCGCAACATTTGGCTTGACCCTGATAGTCTCAGATTCGAGTCCACCTGGCGGCGATTTATATCTACAACCCTATAATTAATAAAAAATTTGCATATGGGTATTTTTATGCGGTGGTGATATTAATTTTTCATAAAATCTTTAAGAACTATTAAATTTTTTCAAATTTTCAAAATTTGCATAAAAATTAAAAAATGTAATATTTTCTAAAGTTTTTATGAAAAAATAATATCACCCTCGTGTTCCTCGGTTACAAATACCCACATGCAAATTTTTTTATCGATTATAGAGAAATCGCCTCCAGGTGAACTCGAACCCCAGCGTCCTTCCAGCATCGTTTATTTGTGAATTTCTAATGATTAATTATAATAATCGATCCAGATGAAGCGCGCGCCTTAGACCGTTTGGTCATCGACAGCGGACTTTGTTCATATGGGCGGAAACTGACTATACAATCCTGCAGCTCTTTCGATTGCGCCATTTGGGCATAAAGGCGTCGAACAAACTTTTTCAAACTTTTTGCAAACTTTCGCGCGCCGTATTATTTAATATGGGTAGCCTAGCTGCGCATGTAATCGAATTATCAGGGCGTTAAATGTCTTTAGTTATATCTATAACCTTTACTCAAAGCATAAAAATCACTGCGAAAATAATTTATTTTATGACAGTACAAACAAATTAGCCACACTAAAATCTCCTTGTTTATAATTTATAAGCAAGAATAAGGAAGTAAGATATAGCGCCCCGCGCGCGGAGTTGTGATTTTTTGCATTTTCATCTTGTTAACAATGTATACTAATTTTCTTTTGGGTCTTACAGGCGTTCAAACCACTCCATTACTTTACGCTTCCCTGACCCTGATTCAGAGAAGAGGCTTGTGTATTGAAGCGAAATAGGCTAATACAGAGGCAGGGAATCGTTTTTAAGGTTCAGCAATCGATTTTTCGCATAGAAAATTCCCTACAAGATTATTTTAGTGAAGATTAAAAACTTGAAAATTTTTGAAAAAATAACGCTATAATCACAAAAGTGCCCTTTTTGGGGCACCCTGTATATTGATTTTTTACTATGATGAAAAGTTAATTTAGGAGCTTAAAAATGTTAGACGTTTTAAATGGCCCAATCATGCTCATATTTTGCTTTGTGGGCTCTATATTAAATTTCTATGCTATTTATGTTTTATCATCAGCTGTTTTTCCTCAAAAAACTTTTACAACTTTGTACACATACAATTCTACTAATTTTCATCAGAAAGATGATGGCATTCTTTCACCATCAAGTCAACGAGAAAGTGTTATTGTTCGAAAGGAAAATCGTCGTTCTAGGATTTTTATTTATCTTCTATGGCTGACCGCATGTGATAGCTTTTTGCTAGTTTGCTCTATTTTTAATTTTTCTATGCCAATTATTATTAATGACTATGGGAGTGTTTACATGAAGACGATTTCATTTTGGTAGGATTCTATAAAAATGTGCCGTTTAGCCTGTTTTTTGAAGACAAATAGTACAAGGGGATAGATGATCGAAACGTTCACCCCTGAGGCATATAAATATATCTGGAAACACGAAATTTTCCTATTTTCTAGATAGATCAATATACAGGGTGTCCCAAAAAGGGTACTTTTGTGATCATAGCGCTATTTTTTCAAAAATTTTCAAGATTTTAATCTTCACTAAAATAACCCTGTAGGAAATTTTCTATGCGAGAAATCGATTTTTGGACCTTAAAAACGATTCCCTGCCTCTGTATTAGCCTATTTCGTTTCAATACACAAGTCTCTTCCCTGAATCAGGGTCAGGGAAGCATTTACAAGGTCCGGCATCCATTTTTTCAGTATTTTTGGGCTAAAGAATCGAAATTAGGAGCTTTTTCAATAAAATTTTTTCGTAAAAAATGGCTTGTTGGGGGCGTTCGAATGAGCCATGGGGCAGCGGAATTGGATTTAAACTCGATTTTTGGCGAATTTTTGAATTGCGTGAATAATTTATTGAACATCCTGTACATAATACCGTCAAATATTTAGGTATGTCACCTCAAATGCTGCTTTCACTGCAAATGTTTGGCTAATGGTCTCCTTAATCATTGACCGATATTGTGCACTGTGTCGACGGTTTGCAAACATGGTAATGGCGCAAAAACAAAACAACGGACGAATACATCTCATCCTCACCTCTTTATCAATAGCCTCTTTTATATACAGTGTACCTCGTTATTTTGAGCTTAACATTAGTTTTGATCATATTCGCAACATATATGTTGTTAACTCTACCGATCTTTTATCAAATTCATCTTATATGATTTTCTATAGAATTATAGGAAGCCTAATTTTCTACTCCATTGTTCCTTATATAATCGTCTTTATAGCCTTCTTAAAATTTTTCCTTGTCCTAAGAAATTGGGGTAAAACCAGGGTCTCTTTAAATGTACCACAATCTAAATTGCCTAAAGAAAATGAATCAAATGGCCTGCTTATAGTGATTTCAATAAGATTTTTATTATCTCGATTTCCTTCTACTTTAGTGGATATTTATGAAATCATTTGCGGGTCGAAAGAATTTTTCCAATCTCCTATAGCCATGTTTTGTGTTGATGTTAGTAATTTTCTTGTCATTTTTTCTAGCGCCTCAACGTTTTTCTTCTTTTTAACATTTTCATGTAAATTTAGAAAATTCGTGTATAGTAATTTTAAGACTGTGTTTAAACTAAATAGATAAATTTTAATACTTACTAGTCTATTTTAATACTTATTAGCCAAAACGCACGCACTAATACAGGGCGGCACAACAAGTTGGAAATACCATACTTTTGATGATTGCTCGACAACCATGAAAGATTTTTCGATGCGCTTTTTTTAAAGAGATAGATGATGAATTGTAGAATATTTAGGCTTAGGTGTAGGCCTAGGCTTAGGCCTAGTCCTAAGCCTAGGCTTAGGCTTAGGCCTAGGTTTAGGCCTAGGTTTAGGTTTAGTCCTAGGCTTAGTCTTAAGCTTAGGACTAGACCTAAGCCTACGCCTAAGCCTCGGCGAGTGCAGTTGTACTCATGTCTGCGTTAGCTGTTTAAGCTGCCGCTAGGTTCTCTGAGATCCTCTTTATGCAATTGTTAGTCTTTTAGTATGTGTGCACAATAAATAGTTTATTAGTCAATTCTCTCTCATAATTAAGGCTCACACATATGTAGTAATTCCTAGGGTACCAACGTCCTTACACGAACAATCGTCTCCACTCTATTAACAGTAATTTTCGAAATAGTTGTGTACTTCAGTTGGGTTTTCTACCACATATAAGAGTTTTTGCGGCTTCTCGCAGCTCCAAATGTAATCCAATATAAAGAAAACTATTGCTTACACCAGCTATTAAAAGACCCAGTGTATAAAAGGGGCCAAAACTCTTGAATATAGCGAGTCCTAGGAATTCTGCAATTCCTACACAAGCACTAGGAACGAGCAAAAAGAAGAAACCAACAATTAAAATACCCATAGAAAGTTTATTTAACTATAATAAAAATTGAGTGAATTTTTATTGAAAAACTTTTACTTGTTCAACTTGAGAATTTTGTTTCTGTCCAACGGATATAGAATTGGTTTTGATCTTTTTCAATTGTATTCCAACAATGATTGTAATAATTAATACAGATGCATCAAGAACCTAGAACATAAATATTGGATGTAAAAACTGCAATTCGATAGCTTTTTGCTATTTGCTCCTGTACCAGTGATGCATAGGTGGATAGGGGAACATAAATTGAAAGACATTGTAACAAACCCCAGTCAACTGGCTGGGGTCTGATCGCAAATCGCAAACAAATTCAAATCAGAGAACGAATCTGCGCTCTGAGTGAAAAATAACTGGTTCGTAGCGCGCTATTTTCAGCTTATAAACAAGCATCTTGAACAAAAAAATTTACGTGTGCGTCGATGGTTTTTTGTCTAAACTCAAGTGTTTTCAAAAAAATTTTTTCACAAAAAACAAAGGTTAAATTTTGCCCTATAACAAAATTACCATGTTACTAGCACCCCAATAAATTTTATATTGTGGACTAGCAAAACACCCGATTGTAGCACATCCAATATGCCGCTGAAACTTTGTTAGAGAATATTCTATAGCGCAATCAATACCAGCCAAAAATAGCCCAAGAAAAATAGTTGACCACATAAACAAACTATGCCTTTTAGTTCGATAATACAGTGGAAAAACGGTTGCCTGTATTTGTTGAGTTTAACGTTTTTAAAAATTTATTAAAATTTACCTGCAGTCTATCAATAGCAATACCTAACTCAATTACTAGATTCATTTTGTAAAAAATTGTTAAAGGAGCACTTGTAATGATCAAATAGTAGGGTTCATAATTTAATTCACCATATTGATCTGGATACCAATTCACAACAAAGTTGATCATATAAGGAAAGTGCTTAAAAAAGAGTAATTAAAGGACCAGTCCAGTAAGCATATGAAAAAATGATATATTCGGAAAGATCATGAAAAATGGAGCATTTTTTGTTTTTACGGCATATTCTGAATTGTTGTAGTTTTCGAGATAATTGCGTTTGAAATTTTGGATTTGTTACAAGCTCTCCGTTGTAATACACATCCCTCGATTTTTTGATCGAGGGATCAAAAATTTTTTCTCATATTTTTTCAAAAACACGCTAGAAATGTTCTCCACGATGAAATATATCGGTCAGATAAAAATTTTGGCTGAAAAAATTATTCAGGGTGTTTTAGACTGGTTAGAAAATTCAAAAAATCAACGTAAATCGGGTTTTTGAGCTTCGGATAAGGTTTTGAATTTTTTGCCGTTGGATTCTGACTCGAAATGACTCTTAAAAGCTTCCCCGTTCGTTAATCTCGATAAAATAATTCAAATTGAAGCTCTCTCGAACCGTTTGACAATAGTTTCTGGACCTTTGAGTTTTCAATAAAGAGTCTCTTAAAAATGTAAACTTTTTTGAAAAAATTGCGCCAAAATCGCAAAAAGTGTCGTTTTTTAAGGAAACCTCCTGTAAAAAAACTTACACAAAGAGCAAAAAACCAATCTGTAACAGAGAGCGAAAATATCAATCGTAACCCTACATTTTTCCGTAATCTTTTTGTTCTAAAAATTCAAATTTTTGAAAATAAATTTTCTTAAACTTATACCGGATAAAAAGCAATATTATGAATCCATTCCCAATAATTGACATAAATTGTAATGTAATAATTGTTAAAAAGACACAAAGATAAACATAATTGCTCGAATGAATCGCTTCTTGACTATTATATGAGCCCAAGTTTGTCAAGGTGTTGTTTAAATTGGTAGACATCTATAAAAGAAAGTATAGGTGTTTGCAAGAATCTTTAAAGGACCAGTCCAGTAAGTTACAAGCATATGAAAAAATGATATATTTGGAAAGATCATGAAAAATGAAGCATTTTTTGTTTTTACGGCATGTTCTGAATCGTTGTAGTTTTCGAGATAATTGCGTTTGAAATTTTGAATTTGNAAACGCAATTATCTCGAAAACTACAACGATTCAGAACATGCCGTAAAAACAAAAAATGCTCCATTTTTCATGATCTTTCCGAATATATCATTTTTTCATATTGTTGTAACTGACTGGACTGGTCCTTTAAAAAAGCTCAAAAAGGCCAGTTTAAAAAATACACAACAAATATGCCAATTTTGAGTGTGTCCCGAAAACTAGGCAAAAAACATTATAACATTATAATTTGAACATTATAATGTCGCAGGTTTAGATAGTACCTGGAGACCGAACGCCTTCGGCTTTGCTCCCGACCATCACTCCCGAGCGACACTCCCGAGCAAGGCTGGATTGGGATTTATACCATTCAATTTCTCGTGCCCGAAAACCCCCAAGTACCAAAAATCAACCAATTTGGAACCAAAATAAAAAAGTTGAAAAAATTAATTTTTTAACATGGGGTCCCCGATAGGGGGTCAAAAAAATTGTATGTGAAAATCATTTTTTCTCGCTAAAGACATTTTTTCGAGTTTTCATCCAATATTAGGCTTATTTTACGTTACTCGATCATTTTTCGTCGAAAAAATTTTTTGTATAACCCGCCATGACTTCCCCCTTTTAAGAAAAAAAGCACAATAAACTTCTATCTGAAGAACTAGCAGTACTTTTTTTCACCTCGATAACCAACAATATCTTATGTTCAATCATAATAGCCTTAAGTAGTATGTTCATCAGTTTAAGGGCTTTAACTATGACATCGAACTAACAGATAGACATAGATGTTCCAGCTAAAAAGGTGCAACCTTGCCTTTGTCGTCATAAACGTCTACAGCTCTCTTTCTCAAATAAGTATTTTTTTAATTGAGGATGCTATCCATTAATCACATGGTTTTGTTTTTCACTTGGGTATTCTCTGAATCGAGTAAAATAAACTCGTTTATGATCATTTTGTTCTAATAAAGTGCATAATCAGTAAATGTAAAATTACAGGGTGTTTCAGATGAAACCTACCTATTTTATTTTGACATAACTTTTTTCTGGAAAAGTATTCTAAATTTCTGACTTTTAGAAATAACGAGCTAATTTGTCCATTTTATGCATGTTTTTTTGTTTTTGAAAATCTTGACTTTGGGCAAAAAGTTTCCGCCCGGGCTGGGATTCGAACCCGCCCCTTTATGAGCAAAAAGCGAGAGCCATACCACTCGGCTATGAAGGAAACCGACCTTCATAGCCGAGTGGTATGGCTCTAGCTTTTTTCTCATAAAGGAACGGGTTCGAATCCCAGACCGGGTGAAAACCTTTTGCCCAAAGTTAAGATTTTCAAAAATAAAAAAACATGCATAAAATGGACAAATTAGCTCGTTATTTTCCAAAAGTCGGAAATTCAGAATACTTTTCCAGAAAAAAGATATGTCAAAATAAAATAGGTAGGTTTCATCTGAAATACCCTGTATTTTTTAATTGAGGATGCTATCCATTAATCACATGGTTTTGTTTTTCACTCGGATATTCTCTGAATCGAGTAAAATAAACTCATTTATAATCATTTTGTTCTAATAAAGTGCATAATCAGTACACGTAAATTAGTTATATGATCTTGATATAATAAAGATTTTTATGTTTAACACTCGTTTTACTAACGATCCTCCTTGTCTAAAACGTCTTAGGCAAAGAGGTACTTGATCTGCCGATACAATACGTAAAAAATTTTTAAATGCCCTTTCCTATAGTCAAAAACTCAAGATAATGCAGAAATTTAGAACACCCATTTATGTCTTTCTACATGTTATCTTGATAAAAAGCAACAATTCACATGACGTTTTTTGAAAAAATTGTGCAATAACGTTCATTTTATTAAATTCTTTACAAAATGTATGATTTTCTTTTCAAAACTAAGAGTAATTTGAATGTTAAAAAGTGAGTCAGAACTTTTTACGAACCCTATATTTCAACAATTTTTTAAATCTTAAAGGGGGTGCCGTTTGCTGCTCTACCTCTGAAAAATTTTTTTCTCAAAATTGGCTGATTTTTGGTACTTGGGGGTTTTCGGGCACGAGAGCATCCCTTTAAAGAACAGCAAAAGAATCGAGGAAAATATTTGACTTAAATAATTTTAAAATCCGAAACTCTTTAAATGTCAAACTTTGTTCTAACAAGCATTATCCAACTTTGTTTTATAACTTACGAATTTTGTGTGATTTTTGACTATACCATGTAATTTTTTTCTGTGTTATTAGTTTTGCTGTGTTAGACACCGAAACGTCCAAAATAAAAGTTTATTCAACTATTGTGCTCGTGAAATTTGGTCGTTCCAAGAAACCTTATTTAATAAATTGTTTCATATGACTTGAACGAAAAAAACAAAAAAAAATATCATGTTTCCTTACACTGTTTTGCCCAATGATTTATTCCCAGTTCCTTCCAATAACTCGTAAAATGCATCGTTCCATGGGCGTATAAAGTGCGTCAAGCTTCAAATTAATATAAATGGGAAATTCGCATCAAATGGGGCCATTACCTTTGAGCCTACATATTCATAATTGTTTAAAAAATACGTCTGAGTTTTATTTAATTACTAAGCATATTAAAAACAAATCATGTTTATAAGTAAGATTTTCCTTCCCTGCTTTAACAAATCTAATATACCACACTTTTGTGCTATAAGAATGGATAAGAATTGAAGTAAAAATAGCAAATTTCTCTTATACCGTAAATACTGTAAAATACGCCCCATCTAAATATCACCCCCTCTCTAGGGGAGGAGGGTTGAAAAATTAACGCCCCCCTCTCTCCAGGGGGTTGAAAAATCAACCACCCCCAGATATGCCCAAAACCGTTAAAAATGCACAATAAATCAAGTAATTTTACTATTCCTGAAAACCGCGAAAACTAATATGAACTTAATAGATAAAGTTTAATTTTTGTAAATAAAATTATTGCTGATAAACATAGGAAAATAGGGGGTGGGAGCCTCCACCCTGATACAGCCGCATGAGGCCCGAAAAATGAAAACGTACCGCATGCGCGTTAAAAAATTTGTGACGTGAAGCGCGTCGACCAAAAAAAAGAAAAGGTCGTCAAACGTACCGCAACCGCTCTGAACGACCACTCCTTATACACCTATGCTGATAAATAGTTTATTAAAAATATTTACAATACAAAGTTAAGATGGATAGATTATAGAAAAAGTTTATTTTGATATATTATAGAAAAAGGATTATTTCTTTTTAAAAAATCCATTTTTAATTTTACTGCATGAAGAGGGCCTCACGCTAAAATAATTGATTAAATTTTTACGAAATAAAAAATCCATACTTTTCCAATACCCAAACTGCCAGTAAGTCCACCCACAACTTGACCAACACTTCCGAGTACACCTCCCAGCGAGCTAACAACACTGTTCAAGAGGTCGTTTACGGATCCGAGAAGTCCAGTGCTTCCATTTCCGAGCACTTGAAGGAGTCCGTCTAGAAGACGGTCGAGGATTGTATTGAGATTTGTGATGATTTGGTTGAGAAGATTTTGGACATTTTTAATTTCCTACAAGTAGGAAAAATGAAGATAAAAACGTATAAAATGCCTACATCTTGAAGCAAACTATTGACAGTTGGGAGAAGTTGATCAAGAAGTTGTTTCACGATGGTAATGATGTTTCGCAACAAGTTTCCAATGGCATTGACAAGAGGGCTCAATGGACCACTGCTTGATTGAGATGGACCACCAGTAGCTTGAGCAGATACCTAAAATTTCAAATTTTTAAAATTTTGCTAATACAAACTGTGACATGAAAACCTACAAACACAAAACCAACAATAGCGAATACGACCAATGCTCGAAGAGATGCCATTTTTATCGAAAATTAGAGCTTCGAAGACCAAGTTGAATTAGACAAGTGTGGATGGAATGCCATTTCAACTTTTTGACACCCTTTTATATTGGAAGAATGTTTATGCCAAAAACTCTTGATCATCATGTTTGTTCTTGATCACAAATATTGTTCTTGATTTTCAAGTTTTTGATCACCAAATTTTGAAATTATTTTCTTTTTTCTCTCAATATTCAAATATGGTTTTTAAAAATTCGATATTATTTTTAAAATTTTATGCAAATTTTATAAAATATCAAGAATCGTTTTCCAATATTTGCAACGTTAATTTTTAAAATATGGTACATATTTTCATCAAAACAAAATTTGAATAAAGTTCAAGAAACAGCTAAACTTTGTCCCTAAACTTGTCTCGTCGAAGATTACAGTTGAAAGCAACAAAATTTGAATAAAATTTCGTCAACATATTTTTATTTACCCACAGGAAATAAGATACCATATCGATTTATAGGTTTTTGAGAAAATTTTTAAAAAATTTATAAGGCTTTTGGTGATAAATCATATGTTAACTTTTCATTCACCTTTTTTGCACAAAAATGAAATTTATTGGGGATCAGGCAATCAGGATCATGCAAGCATTTTCATGCCTCGGCAATACGAGCAATCGATTCCCCACCTATAAAAACCCACAGACAGCCGGTTTTCCGGCGAAAGTTCGAATTTTAGTTCATTTTGCTTTAATACATTCCCTCTCTTCCCTGAACCAGGGGCTGTTTGTTTCAAAAGTTCATGCCTCGGAAAATGCGCGCATCGATTTCCCACTTAAAAAACACCCGGAGGAGCCCAAATTTTTGCAAAGATTCGACGAAATACTTAATAGCATCTTATTTATTTATCAACTAATACAAAAATATTTTTTATAATTTTTATTTGAATTTTGTTGATTTCAAATTTGATCTTTGTCAAGACAAAGTTGAACATGTTTCTTGAATTTTATTCAAATTTTGTTTTGACTCCAAATAGAAAAATATGGTGATTTCAATTAAATTTCGAATAATCTTGCAAAAAATGATAAAGATTTTGCTATTCTTAACAAATTTGCATAAAAACTTGAAAATAGAGGCGGATTAAAATATTAAATTTGGCAAATTTAGATATCTGATTTTAAGAATAACAGAAAATATTTTCAAATTTTGAGGGATATAAACAATTTTTTGAAAACATTTTGACCGATATAAAAAGAAGTCAGCAAGTAAAACAGGCATCAGTCAAACTTGCCTAATTCAATTTTTTGATATCTGAAAAATTCAACTTTTTGCTAAAATGGCATCTCTTAAACTTTTGGTTGTGCTCGCTCTTCTTGGTTTTATCTTTGTAAGTTTTTGAGAGATGAAGTCAATATTGCTTCATGATTGAAATTAGCGACAGGCCGCTCAGTGACCAACATGGTGTAGAGGGCCGATGTGCTGTCAAGGAGTTTGGCATCACCAACACTAGCAAGGTTCGGTTCCACCTTGCACCCAAAAGATTTTACAGAAGCCAGTGATTGATCATGTTCCCAGTAGTAAATTAGGAAAATTTAAACAATTTTAGGCTGGAAAAGTTTCCGCGCAAGCTACTGGTGGACCATTGAGCCCTCTTGTCAATGCCATTGGAAACTTGTTGACAAACATTATTAAAATTGTAAAACAACTTCTTGATCAACTTCTCCCAACTGTCAATAGCTTGCTTCAAGATGTAGGCAGTTTGAAAATTGTGCCAAATTTTTATTTTCTAGGAATTGGACAATGTGAAGAATCTCCTCAATCAAATCATCACAAATCTCAATACAATCCTCGACCGTCTTCTCGATGGACTCCTCCAAGTGATCGGACAGGGTGAGACCGGCCTTATCGATTTCGTAAATGACCTCTTGGAAAGTGTTGTTGGCTCATTGAATAGCATTCTCGGAAGCGTCGGCCAAGTTGTTAGTGGGCTTACTGGCAGTTTGGGTATTGGCAAGGTATGATTATTTTTATTATTTTAAAATTAATAGGAATGTTTTAGCGTGAAGCAATCATGCACTAAAAACACGACCAATTGTTCAAATCATTCAACTTCACAACAAATTTCTTTTATTTGTATAAAAATTTTAATTTATAAATAAATTTTATTTTGTAATTTCTGATTCCTGATCACGGAATCGAGAGAAAAAAGATAAAGTAAACAATAAAAAAAGATAAACTTAAAATATTCAAATTTTTAGTAAATGCACTTAAGACACAGTTACTGTAAAAATCACCCATTGTACAATCGTTGCGGGCCAAGGGTCAGGGATTTTTTTTGTGTTCAATAAAATTGATAGGATATTGGTCCCTGATCACGGAATCGAGAGAAAAAATTCTAAAACATCACCCCTGTGGACCTGGAAGTTGGGGGGGGGAGAGGTAAAAAAATCGAATTTTCAGGATCGACTCCGATTTGGATAAAACCGACGCCAATCGATTCCCCGACCCCGATTTGAACACGAAAGTGCCAAAAACGACGATCGCCGATCTCAGGAATCCATACTTAGATCAGGAACACCGATTTTTGACCTTAAAAATTTCACAAAAAATGCTCTAACTCCTAAACTACTGTAAAGTTTTTCCCCATTTTAGCCCAGATGTAGTTCAATACATCCCTGATATTTATAACACGCAAAAAAACAAGCCATGTACCTCGGCTTAATCAGCGTTTTTACAAAATGAGGCAAAAAAGTGGAATATTGAGTTTGGAATATTGAGTTACATGAATTTGGGGGCCTTATTTTTTCTAAAAATGACCTCTCTAGGGATAATTTTATGCGGAGAATCGATTGCGCGAATTCCCGAAGCGCGAAAACTCTTTCTTGACCCTGATTCAGGAAAAAAATGCAAAAAATGACCATTTTCTCTTTAAAACCCAATTTTTTCCTTGAATCAGGGCCAGGGAAGTATTTTCAGAGCTTGATTTTTTCTAAAAATTACCCTAGAAGGGTCATTTTAGAAAAAAAAGGAAAAGCTTGACTACAAAAAATAGAAAATGGACCCCGAAAAGTGAAAATATTTGTATCGAACCGAAAAATGTTATAGATAGATGTAAACCATGATTCTGAACAACTCTTACTACAGGTCAGTCGGAAAATAATTGGCATCGGAGTGCATTCGTGTAGGGCATGATGTGTAGTGCACGAATATACCCTGTGTTACCAGTAAGAGTGGGGATCCCTGTGGAGATATGGCATGAAGAAGGCACATTCCTCAACCCCCTAAGGTTAAAGATCCCACATTCATACTAGTTGATCTCTGGCTATACGAGGCCTAGGCCAAAAGTATCAAGCTATTCGAACTTTCGAGATATCGTCTCTTAATATTTTTGACGTAAAAGCAATTATGAGCATCAGAAAGTTTGCACTACGAATCTAATTATTAAAGTACTAACTTAAAATTATATCAAATAGAAACATCAAAAATCTTCGAAGAAACTTTTTCTCATAATTTTTATAATTATACATTTTGCAAGACACTGCACGTTTGCATGTGTGTCGCCTTGTAGTCAGAATCATATGAAAGTTTCCAAAATTAGCTGATTTGTTGTACTCGAGAATTTTTCGACATGGGGAACTCGAATCTGAAGGAATTTTTTGATTTTGATCACTGAAAGTTACTCCTAAAAGGGGTATACTTCCTAAAAATTTTTCACAACAAAAATAGCCTAAATCAGTGCCAGAGAAATTTTTCCATGCATCCGAATGTGCGCAATCGATTCTCCGCCTAGAAAAACCCCTAGAAAGCTGGTTTTCGGCGAAAATTCGAATTCTAGTTCATTTTCGCTTCAATATATCCATTTTATTCCCTGAATCAGGGTCAAATAAGCGTTTCCACGCTTCGGAAAGGCGCGCAATCGATTCCTCGCATAAAATTACTTTTATGGGATTGGTTTTTAGAAAAAATTTTCGAGTCCAAAATTCATGCAAAAAGTCTCAGAACTTTCTAAACAAACCAATAAATTTCTTCTCTTTCGAGCACTCGGGAACTTTTAAGAAAAAGCAAAAACTTATGGTCGTCAGCGGGGATTGAATCAGTAAAAAATCAATATTTTTAATTTTTCAAGTTTGCACACAAAAATACTAGTATTCGACGTCTATTTATGTGAGGAATCGATCGCCCGTTGCACCACAATGGAACCGGGTTCGACTCCCAGCTCCGGACAAAATTTTTTCTTAAAAAATTTTTTTCAGTTTTTTAATTTTTGAGATGTTGGGTAAACCCAACCCTTACCAGGCGTGGATGCCCACCCTTTTGATCTGCAGCCTAAGGCACAATAATATGATACCCCCGACTGCGCCGGAGGTCCTAATGTCACAATAGGATGACAGGATCTCAAACGGCACCCCCTTTAAGGTATCTTTAGATATCTATAGGAAAAGCAGGTTAAGTAAATTGTATAGGCGTAACAGAGTTTTTAAAAAGTAAAGATTTTACATATCTTCGATATGGTTTAATAGTAAAAATCATAAGGATATAACAAATTGTTGGCTGTGTGCTCATTATAATAACTCCTGTTGTACCGCGCATATAGGAAGTTTTTGAATCAATGGCAGCCATAATAAAAATAAATAAAATGGGACCAAAAATTAGACAAATTGAAAAAACAGTTTGAACGGCAAATGTTCCACACAGAGCTAGTTGCATTTTCCAGACCTTTTCCGTCACATGTGCTTTTAGAAAGGATATATTGAAAAAAATCTTAATATTTAGAATTATAACAAGGATGACATAAATAACAAAAACTAAAGTGAAAAATATGACTATGAAATCCGTTGATTCAAATATGAAACCGAAAAATTTTTCATTGTTAAAAAGAATTTCTAAAATCGGATATTTTTGCAAAGTTTTGTTTTCAAACGTTTGTTCATCTGCCCGATGAATATATAGTATTGTAGTTACAATTAATGCGAAAATGAGCAAGATAACAAAATATGAACAGAAATATAACAATGGGGAAGAAAAAAGTTTCCACTTAGTATTGAGTTTTGTGTTCATGGTTTGATATAGGAGAAAATTTAAAAAACTCAATAAAAGATTTGTAAAAGTTAGGAGTAACAGAAACAAAAATGCATAATCTATTTCTAATGGAGCACTTCGAAAAATTCCAATATTGTAGCCACCATAAATCCGGAATATAGGGACAGGCATCCACAAGTTTAATATTAACGAGAAACAATAACTTGTTATAATAATATTTAATAAAAACCATTTGTATTTCTTCATCTCAACAGTGGATTTGTAGTAGATAATAAATACTGCAGAGAGAAAAGATATGGTAGACAGGGTTAGGCTAGATAGTAAAATAATTTTATAGCTTGGCTCAAAGTCATGCAATATATAGTATGAAGATAATGCTTGGGTATAGTTCCCATCAAGCGTTAGATTTGTTGTAATGTTTCCATCAAACGATGAATTCATTTTTTTTAAAGCAAAACTAAAAAAAATTATTTTGTAATAATTTCAGTTATGAAATATAGCTTCACTTTAGTTAAAAATCAGAAAAAACAAAGGTAAAAATCCTATAATCTAGGGAAAACGTGGCCGTTTGTTGGTCCGTAGCACTGTTTTGTACCGGTGCATTTTGTGAACGTATAAAGTACCAATGGTAATGAAATTCGCATAATTGGTGCATCGAAATCGTGAGTATAAAAGGCGGCGATTCAATTACAGTGAAACCTCGATTTAGCGCCTCTGGAAAAGGCACTAAAGGGTGGTGCTAAATCGAGATTTCACTCTAGTTGATCACCGTTCGCCGAAGGACAATTACTTCCGTTATCAAGTGCTGTTATCAGGTATTGCTCTCAAGTGGTCTGCTAAGTGTGTATCTACCAGAGATGTTTTGGGAATGGGAATTCAGGAATGGTAATGGGAATAATGGGAATGGGAATTCCCAAAACTCAAAATCATTTTGGGAATGGGAATTCCCAAAGCTCCAACATCATTTTGGGAATGGGAATTCCCAAAACTCAAAATTATCCTGGGAATGGGAATTCCCAAAACTCCAAGATCATTTTGGGAATGGGAATGGGAATTCCCAAAATGGGAATGGAAATTCCCAAAATTCAAAATCATTTTGGGAATGCATTTCCATTATCAAAATGATGTTGAAGTTTTGGGAATTCCCATTCCCAATGTGAATTTTGTGTTTTGGGAATTCCCATTCCCAAAATGATGTTGGGGTTTTGGGAATTCCCATTCCCAAAATGATTTTGAGTTTTGGGAATTCCCATTCCCATTCCCAAAACGAAATTCCCATTCCCAAAACATCTCTGGTATCTACAGTTTGTATTGAAATAACTTTTGTTAACAAGAAACCAGACACCGTGATGAAACATGCCACTAACACGTCGCGTATCGACGCTTAATCCGATTGTCAATAATGAAGCTTTAAGTAGTGTAGTCGTTAATAATGAGTTTAAGTAAAGCACTTGATAGCTTTCAAAAGTTCAAAAAATTGCCGATTTCTAGATAAGAGTTAATTACACGTGCTATGTCGGGTGAAAAGCTTACGAAGAAATCAACATCAAGTGTGCTCAAGTTGAAAAAGTTAAAAAATCATAATTTTTATAATTATACATTTTCCAAGACACTGCACGTTTGCACGTGTGTTGTCTTATGTCAGAATCATATGATAAGTTAGGACGATGTCCTGTAAGTTTTTATGCGAATGAAAGTCCTATAACTGACTATCATCTTCCAGAAAGAATTTATGAAAAAATTTTCACTGGTCGACTAGGCCCACAGAAAGAGATACAAATATGTATTTTCGCAATCAAAAATTGTTTTTGAACTATCTCGGCCTAGGAAAATTGCCAAAGAATGGTTGACCACTCATTGAAAAGCTGGGTGCCTGCGCTATCGAACACTATTGCATCTTTTAAAGGGGACAGGAAAATCTCGTGTGTATCGGCTCAAAAAAATTTTTTTTAATTTTTGTAAAAAATACATTTTAGGAGTAATTTTATGCGAGAAATCAATCCGGGCATTCCCGAAGCATGAAAACGCGGCTCAATTGCACTTTAACCGTCCCATCTCCTTTTAACCGTCCAAACAAATTTTTGTTGATAAAACATTGGTAAAATAACATAGAAAAATTAGCTAATGTAAAAGGAAATAAAAACTAATCTATATTTTGATCCGTGTCACGTCACTTCGGCGACTACTTGGCCTTAGGGCTAGACTAGCGTTTAGCCACCCCCCCCCCAATCGATGCACTTTAGCCTCCTCCCAAATTTGTAGTTTGTATTTATGCACTATACTTTTTTTGTTTTGGTTTAGGCAAAAGGCTTAGGCCTAGGTTTAGGCTTAGGTCTATACCTAAGCTTAGGCCTAAGCCTAGGCTTAGGCCTAAGCTTAGGCATAGACCTAAGCTTAGGCCTAAGCCTAGACATAAACCTAGGCCTAAGCATAAGCCTAAGCCTGGGCCTAGGCCTAAGTCTAGGCCTAAGTCTAGGCCTAAGCCTAGGCCTAAGCCATTGAGTAATCGAGACCTTTCACCGATCTTGCCTTGTGACGATCCCAGGTAAGCTGTCAACCGAACACATTTTTTATACATTCAGTGCCGTATCCAGGATTTTTTCCAGGAGGGGATAATTACATTTATACACGTATTTTTTTATTAATACAATTTTGTTTGGACGGTTAAACTTTGGATTGGACGGTTAAAAGGAGATGGGACGGTTAAAAGGTGATTGGACGGTTAAAAGGAGATTGGACAGTTAAAGTGCAATTGGCCTCCGGGCGTTTAGGCTGCCCGCTTATTATCTCATGCCGCGGCAATAAATGGTAATGCCGCCATAAATTGCTCATTGGAGGCGTAGCACTAGCCATACAGTTACAAATTGAATAATTAAATTCCAATTAACAACCTCAATATTGGTAATCTCAGATCAATCGCCTGAAACTAGCTATCAAATTCTCTATCAATTTCAAGCGCTTTTTCAAAGGCGTCTGAAGCTACCTGCGCAGTGCTGTAATCCACGCTTATCCTCAACTGGGGGGGGGGTGTATAACTCTGTTGGGTATATCTGAAATTTATACGCCATATCATCGAGTGGATATTGTTTATAACAAGAAATTAATAAATTTAGATACATCCACTCTATCTGCACTCGAAATTCGTCAACTTATCAAGCATCTAACTTTTAAACTATCCACTCTTTCTGATCGTATGATTATCCATTTGGATGAACAAACAACAGCTATCGTGACTCCGTTATGTTTAGTCTCGTTTAAAAACGGTGGGGAGAAATTTTCTTTCCCGATTCCGACCGATTTTGATCCACAAAATATTATTGATACTGAGGAACCAATTTCACGGCTTTTCGATGAAAGTGATCTGCTCACAAAATCACTTATGCATGGAGGTCGACGCTTATCTTTACATGAAATTTTGTGTGATATATACGAATGTGATCCGAATAATACGTGGTTAAGTGACGGTATGCGATTTCCTTTCATCAACTCATGCAGAATTTCTAAAAATTTTTGCAAAACTTCTTTTTAGAAGAACTGATAACGCTCCAACTTTGGGACGTACATTCTGTAAGTGAACATTTAGTAGATTACTCGACCGAACTTCATAATGCCTTTTATAATTGTTTTTCTGGATATGTTCTCCAACAATGGGATGTATCGGCATTAGCATGGTTTACAAAGTAATTTTTTCTTTTTCGTTTTTTTCTTATTTATTTTGTACAGGGTGGCTAGAAAAATTTCACTTTTTGTGATTTGATGAATTTAAGACCCGAAAATTTTTTCTAAAAATGGCCCCTCTAGGGGTAATTTTATGCGGGAAATAGACATGAAATAGACAAAAAAATTCATTTTTCACCGGAAAATCGTCTATTGGTCTAAAATGATCAGAAATTGTTGGCCATGGCCAAAAACAGTAAGACAACTCATTTTTTGGCAAAAAGAAATAATTTAACACAGGTTTTGGGATATTGCTACGCTAAAAATATCGAAAAATTACCATTTTTCAATAAGAAATTAGCTTGAACTCAAAAAATTCCTGTGCAACATACCAAACCCAATATACCAAAATTTTTCTGTGAATCTGGGCTACATATTTTGTGACAACCACTTTGGCTGAAAACCCTCATAACTGGGTCAAAAATGCCGATCTTTGCCAAAAATCCGGTCGAAAAATCGAGGTATGCTCAAAGATTAGAGTATAACTTTTTATTGAAGCGAAAACTTGCTATAGGTATCTGTATAAAAGTTGTAGTGCAGATTCCTACCATTGTAATGAGTGGTCAATGAGCTCTCAAATCAATTCCTACGAGGAGATATGTCCATTATAAAATCCCTTAAAATTTTAACGAGGTACACACAAAGCTTGGCCCTAGACCCTATGTAGGAAATTTTTTTTTGGATATTAATCAGTTCATAGCCATAAAACATTTGCGACACTTCTTACAATCCGTTGTGGGTGTGTTAACACAGCGGTTGTAGTTTATATGATGACATCTTGAATTATGATATTTCTGATTTCGATCTCCGGATCGAACCCTCGCCATTGGAGTGATAAGAGAGAGCTTTACCACTTGGCCATCTCTTCCGGACTTTTTTCCCATTGGCGGCGGAAATGAATTATAGCGAGAGACAAGACTGAAAGGCCTGCGGCTATTCGCCCAGTCTAGGTGTTTATTTCCCTGAATTAGGGTCAGAAAGCATTTTCAAGCTTCGTGAATATGCGCAATCGATTCCCCGCATAAAATTACTCATAGGGGAATTGTTTTTAGAAAAAATTTTCGGGTCCATCAAAAAATCACAAAGAGTGCATTTTTTGGTGCTACCCTGTAGTAAATTTTCGGAAAAAGTTCACAAGAAACTCAACATCTATCTAAACAACTACCCACTTAATGGAAATCTAACTAACCTATCAAATATTGCCAATTTAAAAAAAGAATATATTCACAGGGACATATTTTTATGTGCTTTATATGCTTTTATAGAAAATTTCATGTTTGTTATGATTTCCGTAAGTTCTACTAAAATCTGCAAAAATCCATTATTGATAAAATTATTAGGGGGTGCAAAATTTGAAAAATTATGATGAAATACTATCTTTTTATGCGACAGTCTGGCGAACTTTAACACATGTTTTGGAACAAATCGTAAAGAGAATAAGAGGAAAATTTGATGAAGAATATCCAAAGCAATTCGAACGTTTAATTAAAGTAACAGACTTTTTTTATACGTGAATGATATTTTAGGCAGGAAATTCGTATTGGAAGAAAATTTGGTTTAATAATGAATTCATGCCAAGATTAGTAAAACACATTTATGATGTGTCTGTATTAACAGAAAAGGATATAACACACGCTATAACACCGGAAATCATTAATTCCTATAGTAATTTTCCGAAAATTTGATCATGGGGCCGTCAAGAAATTACGTTTCCAAAAATCGCGAATTTTTGAACCTCTCTCCTCCTGTTTTCAACTGTAACTGTTTGGTCCCCTCTTGGGAAACGTAACATTTGGTTTACCCCCTCCCCCCAATTAAGAAAAGTTACAATTGTTTAAAACACGTGGTTCATAGAATCGAACTTTTTCGGACTCTCATGGCGCAAATTTTTTTTTATCAGAATCAATTTAAGTGTTCCTGATAATAATTAGCCTCGGTTCGGGTTCCAGATAATGCCGAAAGTTGGATAAAACCCATTCCTAACATCCTGACCCCCCCCCATGTTTTTATGAGAATTTCGACGTTTCAAACGAATTGGACATATCTCGGCAAAATAAGTAAAAGATTTTGACCCAAGATCTTTTTTATTTAAAGAGCAAAGATTTTGTCATGTTTAAAAAAAGAATTATCCGAATCGGACTTGTAGATTTTTTCTACATCCTTTCAAAACGTGAGTTACGTAACTTTTCGCCAGAGCCCCCCCCCCTCCCTCGTAACTTTCCATAACTCATGACCGAAACCCCTTTTTAAAAACGTAATTTCTGGATCCCCCATGAACTAGTTTATTATATTTAATATTTTTTATTGATGTATCTGATTTTTTTCGATCTGATTCGTCTTCTATGAATCTTTTTACAGTAAAAAAAGAACGATATACATTTTTAGGAACTCTACATATTTATAACGACAATTTGTCACTATCTAATGAAAAAGCCACTCCATTATTAGTTTATAACTTTATGAAATGGCATTTAGAAAAGTTTTCTATGGTAATTATTGGGTCGATAGGAAAGTGTTAAGCTTTTGCAGGTTTCATCGAATCTTTATAAAAATGGTACCACTAGAGAGTTTTCCTATGCGAGGAATCGATTGCGCGCATTGTCGAAGTTTCCCTGGCCCTGAACACGCTTCCCTGACCTTGATTCAGGGAAGCGGGTAGTGTATTGAAGCGAAATCTTTAAAAACTCGAATTCTAAAGGAAATTTCATCTCGTTGTTTTGTTTTCAATAAAGTTTTCGTTTCAATATACCAACCGCTTCCCTGGATTAGCTTCAGAAAAGCGTTTTCAGGCTTCGGTAATGCGCGCAATCGATTCCTTGCATAGAAATTTTCACTCCTAGAGAGATGAAATTTTCTTGAAACTTTCGCTTCAATACACCAACCGTTTCTCTGAATCAAGAAAGCGTGTTCAGGCTTCGGCAATGCACGCAATTTTTTCGATTCTTCGCATAGGAAAAACCCCAAGAGGTGTCATTTTTATAAAGATTCGATGAAACCTGCAAGATCTTAAAACTTTCCTAACGACTGAATAACAATTTTTATGGAATTTAAACGGTTCTTATTTTAGCCACCGAGTATACCAACTAATATCTTGATTGAAAGTGACGAAGATTTATAAATAATAAAAATTTTATAAAAATATATATTGGATTGTACCATAATTTTCGTGCTTTTGCTATTTGAATGGAATCTTTACAAAAATGATTTCTATGTGGGGAGGGTGGTTTCTTTGCGAGAAATCGAATCGATTGCGCACATTGCTGAAGTCTGAAAATATTTCCCTGATCGAAAAATTCGATTTTCAAAAAAGTTCTCAAAATCGGCCGATTTTTTGCTCTCGGGGGTTTTCGGCTATGGGAAACACGATCGTAATATTATTTTAAAAAATTTTGTAAAAATTAAAAAAATTAAGTGTTACCTCTAAAAATTGTAAAATATTTCAAAAACGTCTCCAAATCGGCTAATTTTTCTATTTGGGGATTTTGTCTATTTTTGCAAAAATTAAAAAATTAGGAGTTACCCTATTTTTTATGTTTCCAGCGTTATTTTCATATTTTTTTTTTGTTTATATTATTTTTTGACCTAAGAGTACTATATATAGAGTGAGAACCCATCTACGGGGCACGGCTGCCGAAAGTATGCAAAAAGTTCCACACCAAAAATACTTGATAAAATGTTGTATTGTGATGTTAATGGCGGTGGGATACTTGCGGACGGACATTTGCGGACGGAACATTTGCGGACGGAACATTTGCGGACGAAAAGTTTGAAAAATTGAATTTTTCAAACGTTTCGTCCGCAAAAGTCCGTCCGCAATTATCCGTCCACAAATGTCCCGTCCGCAACTATCCGTCTGCAAATGTTCCGTCCGCAAATGTCCCGTCCGCAAATGTCCGTCATGCTAATAACATGTTTACAACAAAAATTATCGCATTTTATAACGGGAAGCTTCTGTTCGATTTTTTAGTTTTCTAATTTCTATATATTTTGGACCTTTTTCGTAAAATTAGGGGGGTAACTTTGGACCAATTCGTATTTTGATGTTCAGTTCCCCCTCCTTGTCCATGTATGCTGGTCTATGTTCTCTAAAATAAAAACATGTTTGGTGCATTACAATTCATAGTTCTTAAGCTGAAAAAAACTGATGAATTACGGCATATTTCATAGAAAATGATTAATTTCTCGCAAATTACATTAAAGGGTGACCAAACATCGCGACAAAATCTTGACAAATAATTTTTTTCATGATTTTTCAGAATGATTCTTATAGGGGTATTTTTATGCGAAAAATCGATTGCGCCATCCCCGAGGCGTGAAAACGCTTCTTTGACCCTCAAAATTGATCATTTACGACAATTTTCAACCGTTATTATTACGCATTTTATTAGTCGGTTGATTTTTCAATTTTTTGTTACCAAATTATATCTTTCTTACTTGTTAGCTATAAAATATGCTAGAATCTGAGTTAGAATTAGAAGAAGGGGTTGAAATTGTCGCCGATAAGCCGAGATTTGTGATTGTCGAGTTTTCTCAGTTGGAACAGCTTATCAACGATGCATAGAATGTGATAAATTACCCAGAGGTCCAAAAACAGGAAAATCAAGGAGCATACATTGGACAAATGGTAAGTTACATCTTGTTACATCCCAGGGACCCATCAACCCAAAAAGAGAAGGTTATGAAATTCAAAAAAGTCCTGCTAGCGAAGATTGGAAGAAAGTTATTGTGAATAAATCAATACATCGTAAGCAAGAGCATGAGCCTGGAAATCCCAGAAACTTAGAACGAAAAGAAGATGAAGATTTGGAAATTGTTATAGATAGGCTAGAAAATTTGTCGCATTTTAGTAATAGTGATGATAATAGTGAAGAATAAATTATTGTTTGAAGTGTCAAGAATAGGTTTTCAAGCTTCGAAAATTCGTGAAAGCAATATCAGGTCGAAAATAGCCATAAATGATCAATTTTAAGGGTCAAGGAAGCGTTTTCACGCCTCGGGAATGGCGCAATCGATTTCTCGCATAGCCCCTATAAGGGTCATTTCTGAAAAAATCATGAAAAATTTTTTGCCGGAGATCTTGTCGCGATGTTCGGTCCCCCTTTAATTTGAATATAGTGGATTTTTTCATCTAGCATCCTCTCGGAGAACTCTATTTCCTTTTTGTGGGTTCGCCTATGTTCTCTAAAATAAAAACATGTTTAGTGCATTACAATTCGTAGTTCTTAAGTTGAAAGCACTTATGATGATGACTTACGGCATATTTCATAGAAAACGATTAATTTTTCGCAAATTAAATTAAGAAATAATCAACAAGAATTCATTAAAAAGTAATCAATTTTCGCAAACTACATTAAGAATACCATACGAGAATTCATTAAAAAGTAAAAAGTACACATTTTCCTACCACCATTCCAAAATTCTATCGAAATTTATAGACCTATGGGGTCTATAATGTGGAATCTGGATTCGGATTCAGAATTCTGAATCCGGATTCTGGAACCGGATTCTGAATCCGAGTCAGAATCCGGATTCAGAATCCAGAAGCCTGATTCAGAATCCAGAACCCGAATCCAGAATCCGTATTTAGAATCCAGAATCCAAATCCAAAATCCGCATTCCGAATCAGATTCCGGATTCAAAATCCAGAATCCGAATCCAGAATCCGGATTCAGAATCCGGATTTAGAATCCAAAATTAGAATCCGGATTCAGAATCCAGAACCCAAATCTAGAATCTGAATCCAGAATCTGGATTCAGAATCCAGAATCCGGATTTAGAATCCAGAATCCAAATCCAGAATCCGGATTCAAAATCAGATTCCGGATTCGAAATCCGGATTCAGAATCTAGTTATTGGTGCCAAAAAATATTTTTGGTGCTAAAAAAAATATTAGCGATCGAAAATCACCCTGTAGCAAGAGTAGAACTAAAAATCCTTTTTTAGGAATCATTTCCACAACAAATACTTGGTGATACTCTCCATCCTAATATTTATACTTGTATGCCTAGCATGTGGGCCTATTATGTTCCAAGAGAACGTCGACTTTTACTTTTTTGGCCATTTTTTATATGACTTAGCCACAGAGTCCCTTAAAACCTACTATGCTGCCTATAATTACGTAGATTACATCGGAGTCTTCATCTCATTTCTTATCGATACTTTGACTATGATACAGCTAGCAAAATTCTTCAAATATCAGCCAGGTGGTTGGACAAAAGCAAAGCTATGGAACGAGTTCTTTTTCCTCTTACAAAATTTTATTAATGCGATTATTTTTGCGATTTCACTAATACCCTATATTTTATTTATCATCTTATGCAAAAACGACTATTATTGTTATATTACTCCATTTCACAGGCTTATTGATATTTTGTATATTTATAGCTGTAGAAGAGTTATTTGGAGGGCTACTGTTCAACTTGTGGCGTTTGTTATTCAAATTAGAAGTTATCGACAAATGGCTAAAGTGCCTAAATTTTTTAGATGTTTTATGAAGAATAAAGTTACAATTGCAACTGTAATTCCATTAATTGTAACTCCGATTTCGAGATTAACGAAAAAGATTATAATAGTGAAAAATTAAATTGATCTAATTGTAAATAGCATTTTTTAAAATAAAGCAATTCGGGAATATTTTTTGCTGCTAAAAAGAGCATTCTTCTGGTTGAATTTTCTATGTTAAGAAAACATAGTAAAGTCGCATTCTACATCGTAAACTCTAAATGGCTCTTACAAGAGCTCTAGATCTGACTTCTCTCAGTTTTCCTATTTTCTATTGCCTAGTTCACATTCTCTACATCTCAGTCTCTAATTGATTTTTAGAGCTCTAAAGTTGAAAAAATTCTGAAATTTCATTACCAGAACAAATGAATCAGAAGAATCATTCTAGTTTGAAAAAAATTTTCCATTGAGATCCTCAGTTAAGCGCTGTTTTTGTGGTCAGCTTGTCGTTTAAGACATACTTTCTAGAGACCTCGAAAGATAGATTTTATAGGGAGGCGACAACGAACAAAATGACACCAAAATTATCCAACTTGAACATTGTTTTGGGTAATTGAAACGAAAACATGAATCAGGGTTTTCGTTTCAATAGCCCAAAACAATGTTCAAATTGGATAATTTTGGTGTCATTTTGTTCGTCTCATTTAGCTATAAAAAAGTGCTACGATGTTCATTTTATGAAAATTGAAAAAATCGATGCAAAAATCGACTTTTCTGCAAAAAATTCAACAAAGTTTGCGTATTACAACGATTTTGAATTTGCGCTTGTAGCAAATTCAAAATTTCAAACACAATTATCTCGAAAACTACAACGATTTAAAACATGCCGTAAAAACAAAAAATGCTCCATTTTTCATGATCTTTCCGAATATATCATTTTTTCATATGGTTGTAAATTACTAGATTGATCCTTTAACAAAAATGGCTATTGAATAAAGTTTTTTATATACAAAAAAGTACATGCAATATAAAAATACAACAAATTTCAAATATTGACATTCATGTGATGGTTTGAATTTGGATAACAGACTGCTTAAATTTTTGATCTTTCTTTAGTATAGGACTCGTTCTTTTAAGTTTTTTGAAACATGGTAAGAAAGCGAGTTGTTTTTGAAATTCGAGCCTATAGTCTTTGCTGAAAGCAGTTTATATTATCAATAAAAACTCCTTTTTTAACGTACCAAAATGCATAGTAAACAAAATAGTTGATAGCAATACCGATATTGGTTAAAACGGAGCTATATTTAGTTATGATCGCGTTAGTGTTTGCATCCAGATATATGGCTACAACATGTCCACCAAAAGAAACAGGATATGTCAAAACGACAATGACCATAATAAATGTTAGTGGACGGAGAAGTTTTTCGTTTAAAAGACCGGCTAAAATCTAGTTTTTAAAAGTATATTTTTGTTAAAATTTTACTTTTTCGTTGCCTGACGAAATTCCACGTTAAAGCGTAGACTATAGCCATAACAAGACATGAGATTAAAAAGACATGTTTACGTATTTCAGACAGTGTAGAGCTGGATATAAATGCACGAAGCCGCATTTTACCGGTCTATAAGCAAAAAGTTAAAAAATTTAGAGAATTAGAATTTCCAGGTTTTCTAGATTTCCTATAGATTTTCTAGACTTTCTCCAAATTTTCTCTATATCTTCAACAATCACTTTGGTCACCTTATGTTTATTCGCGCCTATATGATAGGCGCGAATAAACATAAGGTGTTACCATGTGGGAAAAGCATTCGGTGTTACCATGTGGGAAATGTTCACCTATGGCAGTTCTCCCTGGGCCAATGTCGATGCTAATGACGTAAAAATATGAACTTGATTTAAGCAATTGTGTTTCAATAAAAAAATCTAAAATAGGTCCCTTGAACTTGATTCAGAAAAAAGATGTATTGTAGTGAAAATCGCCTGAATCAGAGTCATGTGGATTTTTTCATGCTTAAATCGCAAAATTTGCGGGCGAAACTCATTTTGGCCTACGGGTTACGGGTGATCCCCCCCCGAAATTCGGGAGGAGGGTTGTACACGTGTGGTACATGATAAAAAAATTAATGCATTCAAAGAAACATTCTATGTTGTTAATTTATATCTGTGGATAGGATCCAGAAAGAAAAATTATTCAAAAAATATTTGTTTAATAACAAATATTTTTTCAAAAATTTACATGATGAATGAATTAAAAGGGGGGGGGTACTGTACCCCCCCCCCTTGGTGACCTATGCTCTTAACTCTTGTATATTGAACTTTGGCGTTGACTCAAAATCGGTTTTTGATAGTGCCGGGTATGCCCATGAAAATGAACCATTACTAGAAGAAAATGGAATTATCTATCATGATATAATGAGCTTTAAAGTTGGCCTGTCAGATCATTTTTGAAGAAAATCCCCTTGGGGGCCAAGGGGATCGAATTTTGGGGTCAGAAAATGAATTTTTTATTTAGTATCCCAAAAGTTCAGGCATAAATTTCTGACTACGAAAAACATCAACTTTCGGTGTGGAAACTTCATTTTCATGGGTTTTGGGCACTAACTTTAGTATAACAAAATACCGGTTTTTCTCTAATACAACCCCCGGGGGTTGTATTTTTCGATCCATCTCTAGAGGGGGGTTGTATTAGGAGGGGGGGGGGGGT
>OZJO01004216.1:0-13490 GCA_900406225.1 Acrobeloides nanus | reverse complement strand
AACTGAATGTGTCAAAAATGGCCAAAAAATTTCTCCAAAAAATTTTAGTCGAAGATATAACTTTCGCCACGAATCTCCCCACGCTAACTTTCGCCATGTAACTTTCGCCATGTAACTTTCGCCACGATAACTTTCGCCACTTTCGTGTCAATAAACATTTAATTTCAAACTAATTGAGTTCCCTGATTTGCAATAAAGATGTATATTAGAACAAACGTGGCAAATTTAATGTAGCGAAAGTTATCATGGCGAACATGAAACGTGGCGAAAGTTATAGTGCCGTTAAAATACCCCTTGATAAAAAGACATATAAAAACTAGACGGTATGCAGACACGTAGTAAGCGTAAATCGAACTGAAATTAACTGATTCCAATCGGAATCCATCACCTCCTTTTTATTTGCCTTTTTCTCTATGTTTCTATTCAAAAAAGTGCAATTGATTTACAAACGAATCCCCATGTATATTTTTCTTTCCTAAAACATAATTCTATTATTGGCTACATCATATCAGGATCTATTGTAGATGTTTGTGTACATGTAAATACATTTAAACATAATGTTATGCAGACTTAATCTGATCACGTTCATTTTCAACAGTGTCGATTGCACTTATACAATAACAATGTCCACATTCGAGCGATTGAGAAAATTCACTTCTAAAAAACTTTTCAACAATTTAAATTGATCTTATACATTATATATAGTCATAGAAGGGTAATACAAAAAAATAATAATGAAAAAATTGTACAAAAGATCAATTTAAATTGTTGAAAAGTTTTTAAAGTCTATTAAAACTTGAATTTTTTAATTTTCAAGATTTAAAAAAAATTTTTGAAAATTAGAAATTTGATTTTTCTCTTCCTTCGGCTATTTTGTTGAAAAAGTTGTAAAACCTAGAATTAAAACAGATCGATTGGATCAACTTCCATCTTAATTCGTATTTCTTCTTTATCTTCTAGAATCAGGCAAAATTTTATTCAAGCACATGATATATCTCAACTCTTTAGCGATTTTTCTTATGTTCTAAATTTTTTTTGTTGATTTGTTGGTATTTTTTGTTAAATTACCTGTAATTCTGTAAAAACGAATATTAAATCACCCAATCTTAAAGAATAATCAATTCCATTTCTTTCATAATATTTTTGTAAAGAGATGAAGATTTCTTTTTTATAGAGTTCTATAGTATAACTTGTGTTCAAGTTTTTAAAGGGAGCTTCATCGGCTAAAAATTGGGAGTGAAAATGGCACTAGTGTGATAGCTTTACCCTCCCCCATACCAAATCATCTCATTTTTAAAATAAAAATTCCTATTAACAAAAAATTCTAAAAAACAAGCTATCACATCAGCTTTGAAAGAGAATGGAAAACTTTTTGTCCATTCTCTTCCTTAACCCATTTTTGCGCTCCTTTTCCTGTACTTCCTATTATTTTTGGTGGTTTTGTAAAACAAAGGGGACCACTACTTGAAACCGTTAGATTTTCAAGTAGTGGTCCAAAAGCAAAAAATGCTCCGAATTTTCTGTTCTTTTTCATAGAATCAACTTCCTGAAAGTAGACTGGTCCTTTAAGGGAAAGGGATGAACTAGTGCCGTGAAAATATTTGATTTGTCAAAATTTATGCTTATATATCGGCTCCAAAAAGTAGTTATTTAGTGAATTTGGATATGATTTTACCTATTTTCAGAAGTAAAAGTTGTATGAGTAAAGCTAGTTCAACTTCATCAAACCTGTATTGACAAATTTTTCGAAGGATTCTCCAAAAATCTTGAAAGAAATCTGTCTCTACTCTAAAATTCCATATGTTTAATTTTATTTTTTCGAAAAACATTTTTTACATAGCGACAGCATCAATATTCTTAGCACATGGAGATGCCCTATAAAAATTCTTAAATTGATCTTCATTAAGCTCTCTAAAAGTTTCATCCAAAAAGTAAATCAAATTCTTCGAGACTCCACCATTTCTTATAGTAGCTAAGCCAACATCAAACAAGACCCAATACTGCATTGTATCAACTAGATAATGAAACTTAAATTTGAGAAATTAACTATATTTATTGTTTAAAATTTTACTTTGTCGCCAGGTTCAATAAGGTTAAAAAGACCTGTAGATTCGAGGTAATTGCGGTATACTAAGCCTTCTGCTCTAACAACACTTATCATAATAGTGAAATTTGTTCGACCATGTTTATCTATCTAAAATAACATTAGGTATAGGCTTAAGTTACACGTATGTTTCAAGCGGCAATAAGTCTGTGTCAACTTTTGTTTTTCGATCATTTTTGATACTCGGGGGTTTTCGGCTATGGGAAACTCGAATCCAATGGAATTATCAAATTTTGACTTCAGGGGATACCTCTAATGGGGGAGGGAGATGGGTAAAAACGTCAAAAATTCAGGTCTGTTCTTTGTAAGCAAAATTCCACAAAAGATCTGTTCTTTGTAATCCATTTTTGACTATAACCCCGAGGTCTAGGACAAAAAATAATGGCGGATTCGTGTTCAGCGCCTAGAAGAACCCTAGGAACGTCGAAAATTTCGTAAAAAACCGAGTTTTATAGCGAAATATCAACATTTTAAACCTAGGTACATCTTTGAGACCCTAATTTTTCGAAAAAGTCTGGACATTGACACGAAAACATGAGTTTCGCTCAAAAAGTCCGATTGGATCGTATTCAGCATACACTCTTATCCACTATTAAAAAAAATTCATCGAAAACGAGCGAAAAATGCCGATTTTCGATATATTTTTGGGGCGGTAACAACTTATGTTACAGCCCAATAGCATACACACGTTTCTTTCAAACCTATCAAGTTTTTTTAAATTTTAAGCCCATTTTAAAAAAGTCGTCTTGTAGAGTGTCGAGGATACCCTCCTACATAACTATAAGGATGGGTTTTTTTTATTTCGTTTTAAGAAAGATATGGAATCCTTAAGTTTGAAAAACACCTCATTTTTAGCAGAAAATTTATAGGTGTTTTTCCGATATGTCGGCACACACTTTTTGCCGTTTTTCTATGAGTTGAAACATACGTGAGTTAATATAGGTCATGGTCTAGGTCAAAGTCTATAAAATCGATAAAAATCTCACATTATCCACCATTCCCATTAATGCTTGCATTCGATTAAAGTAAGCGGCTCTTCGAAAATAAACGAGTCTATTTAAAATGTCATCATGATTATCGAATAAAGCGCTATTCGAGCCAATCGACGTCATGCGAACATCTAGAATTGAAATTTATTCATTTATCGTAAAAAAACTCACTTTCTGGTTTCATTCCAGCCTCAATACATTTTGCCAAACGACAAAATTTACAGTTTAACCGTTTATTTTTAACTAAAAATCAAATATGTTAACAAATAATAAAAAATTGATACCTTCTTTTTGGAAACATATTTTAGAATTTGTGCAAAAATAAGTCCTTTTCAACACTATAGTCCTCCGATAGAATGCTGCACAAGCTTTACAGCTAATAGCACCAAAATTTTTCAAAAAAGTAGGATCTCCACATATGGTACAAGATTGTTTAAAAGTTGACTTTTGATGAGATACCATGTTTAAATCTAAAAAAGTTATGCTCAATGGAAAATTTTATATCCTAAACTATACTATACAAACGAAGGCAATTTTATTAAAAAATGATTGAAAAACTAACATTTCAAAGTTCTACCCAGATAGAATCTAGATTTAAAGAGGGGGTCCACTTTGCGACGACCTCTCGAAAAAATTTTTTTTACCAAAACAGCCTATATAGGGGTAAGATCATGCGAAAAATCGATTGCGCGCATTCCCGAAGCGTGAAAATGCTTCCTTGACCCTGACTCAGGGAAAATATAGATTTTTTCGACCTTTTTTATACAGCACTTGGTTTGAAAAAACGCTTCTCTACAAACTACCCTCAGTGGTGCAGTGACAAAGCAGTGGATTATTGATAACAAAGTTCGCGGGTTCGAATCCCGTTTGGATCCAAATATTTTTTGCACAAAGTAAAATTACCCTTTTTTACTTTATGCAAAAATTGTTACTTTTACTTTGTGCAAAAAACATTTTGCTCCAAACGGAATTTGAACCCGCTACCTTTGTGACCAATAAGCCGCTGCTTTGTCACTGCACCACCGAGGGTAGTTTGAAAATTTCGATTTTTTTGGTCCCCCTGTGGTCTTTGGTCGAAAAAATTCAAAAATTTTTTTCTAAAAAATGGCTATTCCCCCTATTTTGACCTCAGGAACACGATGATAATGTTTAAAAATGTTGAAAACGTCGAGAAATGCATTTTTTTCGGGGTTTCTTTGTAAGTTATTTAAGAGTGTATGCTGAATACGGTTCAATCGATCTTTTTGAGCGAAACTCATGTTTTCGTGGCAATATCCGGACTTTTTCAAAACATCGGGGTTTTTTATACCCCTAAAATGGCTCAAAAATTTGTATTCCTTGAATCAGGGTTAAAGAAATTTTTTTCATGCCTCGAAAATGCGCGCAATCGATTCTCCGGTAGAAACACCCTAGTAGGTTCAAAAATTTCGTCAAAAATCGACTCTTATAACCAAATATCGACATTTTAAAATTCATTTGCAACATTGAAAAAAGTCAATTTTTTGAATAAGTCTGTATATTGACAGGAAAACATATATTGACACGAAAATATGAATTTCGCTCAAAAAGACCGATTGGATCGTATTCAGCATACACTCTTACCTACTACTGGAAAAATTTTATCGAAAACGAGCGAAAAATGCCGATTTTCTATATATTTTTTGGGCGGCAACAACTTATGTTACAACCCAATATTTAAACACTAAAAATTACAATTGATTTACAAACGAACTCCCATGTACTTCATAATATTTTTCTTCCCTAAAACATAATTCTATTATTGGCTTAATCATATCAGAATCTATTGTACATGAAATACAGGACAAAAAACAAAAAAAAAAAACGCAAATGTAGGCGCGTAATGTTTCATGCGCAAGCGTCACCAACCCACCCAAGCAAAAAATGATTCTAAATGGAAAATTGCCTCCCTTGATTAAAACTAAAATAAATTCTCCTAAACTTTTTTAATTTTCTTACTTTTTGACTGAATGAGAAACTTTTTTAAATTTGTGGGCCAAAAGCTAAATTTGAAAATTTGATATTGAACCCCTGGTTAAATGCCGCTTGATAAACAGGTGTGACCCAATTGGGAGTTGTGTATAGTGCTGTAGGGTGTTGTATGTAGTGTAGGAGGGAAATAAGTATAGCAACTATTTATTGGGTGCACATGATATAAGACTCCCTAGCAATAGACCAAGCTCTCTCTCGAAAGCCTCCTTAACAACTGTTACCTATAAAGTATAAACTCTGGTTACACAGGCATATAAGGAACTAACTGATGCCAATCGGAATCCATCACCTCCTTTTATGGAGGTGATGAATAAAGATCAATTGGTACATGTATTTGCCTTTTTCTCTATGTTTCTATTAAAACGCTAAAAGTTCTATTGATCTATGAACAATTCCCCATGTACGGAATGATATTTTTCGTTCCCAATTCTATTGTGTTCGTTCCCAATTCTATTCTCCAGTTCTATAAGCATAATCCTATTAGTGTCTTAATCATATTGATTCGGATCTATTGTACATACACCTAAACAGAATATTAGACGGATGTGATCAGGCTCATGTTTGACAAGTGTCGATTGCACATGTGCCTGATCTTTATGTAAAATAATTGTGCTAACATTCAAGCGATTGAGAAAATTCACATGTGTATACATTGCACTTCATGTGAATTTGATAGTCTATTTGAAGAATACATCAATATGAATTATTATTTCGCGCAACGCTTCTTGATGTATATATTTTCTCTGATGTGTGAGACAATAAAAATTTTAAATGATAAATTTTATTAGGACCCTGGACAAAAATGTCTATTTTACAAGATTTTTTAAAAGTTTACTTTTGGGGACACATCTGTACAACCCCCCCCCCCGAATTTCGGGGGGGCCGCTATGTGTGCCTTCTGTTTATGCTATCTCCGTCACATTTGGGCAAGGGGTGAGTCGATCCACTCTCATGTCACCACTGGGGGTTAAATTTCCGCAAACGTGTCGTTTTTAATAAAAATATCCAGCAAAAAAACTTTTTGATGAATTTTTCCATTTTTGACGAATTTTTAAATTTTTGATGGCCAAAAAAAGATCATCAAACGTGTCGCTTTTAGGATTTTTAGTCGTCAAACGTGTCGCTTTTTTTACCAGCCTACCCCATTGCCCATGTATGATCTCCGTCATCTAATGCCAATTCCGTCACAAAAAAATATCTTTATTTATAAATAAACAAAACATGGTTGATTTGATTGAACCTCGGTGTGATTTTCGTTTTTTATTTTGCTAGACATGTTTTCTATAAGTGATGGACTTTCTGAAAAGCTAGAAGTTGAAGTTTTCTTAACATTTGAAGGTCTTTTCCTAGGGATCATATGTACTTTTTCTCGTTCAATTTCCAAAGATTGTCTTTGAGATTTTTGGCAAACTTCAACACAAAGTTTTTTTGTAGGATTTTCATACCCATTCAATTCCATGGTTATTCTATGATGGTCATGAAGAAGTCGGAGTTCCTAAAAAGGGATATTGTTATAAATCAATTTTAACATATTTTCATTACTTGTAACTGTCCTAATGCACCAGCAAGGAGGTCGAATCGAATGGCAGTTTGTTCATAATTATTGGAATAATAAATTGAAAGATCTTTAAACAAGGTTTTCAAATGGTTTCCGATGGCCGATGCTTGTCTTGAATCGGGATCAAACAATAACGTTGCTAAAAAATGGCATAGATATAGGCAGGCACGTAGGTAGAATTCCGTTTCGGGGGGGGGGGTACAATAAGGTAAAAAATCGACTGATTTGATCATTCGAGAGAGAAAACGGAGTTTGCTCGATTTCGGTGCCTCAAATCGAAAACATCTCGTTCCATTTTTGGATCCAATGATTCAGGACGAGCAAAGTCCGCCCTCTGAAATGATAAACAGCTCTGCCAAAGATAGGCAAAAGTTTGAAAGCTCACGCAAACAGGAAACAATCACGAAAACAGTCAAAAGGGGCGGTGAGCCACAACACCTCAAAAAGGGAAAAGATTCCACAGGTTGAGATAGCTAACAAGAAGCCCGAGACAAGCATACCACAATCTGCGTTGAGGTTGCAATACAGTCGCTATAAAGGTTTGGGATAGCTCAATTTCAGGGAGTTTGGAGATGGTTCGCCACCGAAGTATTTAGTCGCAAGATGTTGTAGCCCGTAAACTCACTTTGGTCGTTGAGTCGATGTCGACTCTGATATGTTTTTGATTTTAAACTTTTATAATTTTTGATGCTGCCAAATGTTCTTATTTTCTTATATTCTCATGTTAAGTCAAAAGATAAAAGCTTTATGATATCAGTCTACCCAAACTATAGTTTCTCTTTCGGCCTCCGCGATAAATTTAATGAAACCGCTTCCGCACATTTTTGGATTGGCTGTCCCTTAGACTAGGTTCCCCACCTGGTCTACCCTCTCCTGTTTAGGATAGTTTCGCCTTCGATGAGATGAGGCATCTTAAATTCGACTTTACCATGTTTAAGTAACGATATTTGTAATAGCGCAGCAATTTCGTATTCATCAAGACTGAAATCTTGGAAAGCTGCGGTAATTCTGAGATAATCTTTGAAGTATTTCATTTCAGTCCTATAAAAATTTGTTATTTTTAAATACTTTTTATTCCCAATTTTACTTCGCCACTGTTTGGGCATGTTTGAGGTCACCATCAGTTTGTAAAAATTGAGTTAAGTACTTTTCCTCAACTTCGATATACTCTTCATTCATCGAGTAAATAAAATTTTTCTTAAATCCATCATGGCGCAGTGTTGCAAGGATTGATTCGGCTAAAAGCCAATTTGGTAGGACTTTCTTAAAAACATCCAGCTACAATAAGAAAAATTTCAACAACATATTTTCTTGTCGTTTGATGTTTCGAAACTTGACATTTCGAAACTTTTTTATGTTTTTGAGGATTTCTCCGGAAATACAAAGCCAATCCTGATAACTTTGGTGTCGTTAGAAAGCTGGATTTCGTAGCAATCGAATGACACCAAAATCATGCTATAGCTCTTTCTGGTTGCGGAGATATTGCATAATTAGTAAAAAAATGCCGAAAAATTGACATTTTTTTACTAATTATGCAATATCTCCGCAACCAGAAAGTGCTATGGCATGATTTTGGTGTCATTCGATTGCTGCGAAATCCAGCTTTCTAACGACACCAAAACTATCAAGATTGGCTTTGTATTTCCGGAGAAATCCTCAACAACATAAAAAACGTTTCGAAACATCAAACGACCATTTTCTTAAGGGGGAGGGGTAAACTTTGCAGCAGCACTTCCGAAAAAAAATTTTTTTTGAATTTTTTATCAAAAAGTGACTTTTCTAGGGGTAATTTTATGCGAAAAATCGATTGCGCGCATGCTCGAAGCTTGGAAATGCTTCCTTGACCCTGATTTAGAGAAATAAGAGTGTGTATTGAAGCGAAAATATGAAAATTTTAGATTTTTTTCCCTGAATATGAATCAAGGAAGCATTTGCAAGCTCCGAGAATGCGCGGAATCGATTTTTCGCATAAAATTACCCCTAGAAAAGTCATTTTGTGCAAAAATTAAAAAAAATTTTTTCGAAAGTGCTGCTGCAAAGTTTACCCTCCTTTAAGAAATTTCTTACGTCATTAAAGGTATCATTTATTTCGTCCAACAATCCAGAAGAATACAAGAACGATTGGAAAACTTTGCTTTCAACAATCATCGCGTTTTTCATAGAGCTAATGTGTTCGGCGCGTTTTCCATGAACAATATTGTTCTAAATAAATTGGGTAAAAACCAATATGAAAAAAACTACCCCAAACATTCCAAATCGGATCCTATTAAATAAAAGAGATCTCCGACAAAATACCAGCTTAGCTAATAAAGAATTTTCTTCTTGTGGAGCTAATAGATTTTGAATAACTTTCTGAGGTTGAATTGATAATTTTCTTGAACTGGAGCTATTTTGAACAGCTTAAAATTCCGAATTTACATGGGAGCACAGGTTTTTTGACCCCTTGCCAAGTCACTTAAAACGGTTTTTCTCGGGACCCTTAAAGTCTTTTCACCTAATTTAAAAAGCAATCATNGGATCAAGTTGTGCAAATGGTGAAATTTGTACTGGAAATTCCCAGTGTCAGTCAAACATTTGTGTTTGTCCACCTGGTTATGCTCCACAATATGGGCAGTGCAGTCCAATTACAGCAACACTTGGACATTGCACCGAAGACATCCACTGTAGCGGAGGCTCATATTGTGATCCAATTCAACAGCAATGCGTTTGTCCGAAAAGTCATATCGCAGTGAATGGCATCTGTGTCAATGTTTTTCGGGCCTACAGAGATTCAAAAAAGAAGCTATCCAATTCAGTTTCATCCAAAAGACTTTCACGCAGTTCGACGTGTTTAAAAGATTTGGATTGTGAAAGTGAATGTAAATCTGAAAGGTTGAAGATCATGGATCGTGTGCACAACTGACGCTAGCGATAACGTTAATAGATGCAGTTAACGCGGCACTTATGCACTATCCCTCTAGGGGGAGGGAGGGGGATTCTGTATAAATTTATGCACTATCCCCAAGGCTGAAAACAAAAAAATCAATTTTTCATCTTTTGGTTTAGGCTAAAGGCTTAGGGCCGCCACTAATTCGATCGAAAATTTTTGACTTCACTAATTTATCACTAATAATATCACTAATTCCGTTCGGACACATCACTAATAGGCGTTCGGAAATGTTCGGACGAGCGCCCGAACGCATCCGAACGTTTCTGAACGCGTCAGAACGTTTCTGAACGCGTCCGAACACCTATTAGTGATGTTTCCGAACGCAATTAGTGAAGTTATTAGTGAACTAAAATTCGTTCGGGAGCCGTCCGAACGTATTAGTGGTGGCCCTTAGACTTAGGCCTAAGCCTTTAGCCTAAAAAAAAAGAATTGATTTTTTTGTTTTCATCCTGCGAGGGGGGGGGAGGGGATTCTACATAGCTTTAACTTCAGTTGTGCATACGGTCCAATCTTTGATAAAAATTTTTAACGAAACTCTTATTTAGGTGTCGATGTGTTTATACGGCTGGTACAGAATTAGGGTATTGTAGAAATGACCCAATAGAACTGGTCTCAAATATACAAACTAACTCGTCCGAATCGCATGGTTATTAATTTTTGTAGTAAAAAAATTTTGAGCGAAAACTCTTCAAAATGAAAAAGTTACGCCAATTTTTCGAAAAATTGGTCAAAAATCGAACTATTGCATCAAATTCGGAGCTACTACACAATGGGGGGGGGGTAGGTCACCCATGTGAAAAATTTTTCTGGAAATGACCCTTCTAGGGTGTAAAAATATGTGGGGAATCTGAATTTGACATTTTCGAAGCGAAAAAATGCTTCCCTGATTCAGGGAAGGCCTGTGTATTGAAGTAAAAAGTCGCAAAAATCGCATTTTTTGCACGTTTTGGCCTGAGTGATGCCGAATTTCACTTTTTAATTAATTTTGACTGTTTTGTGTTAATTTGCATGAATGCATGTTCAAGATCACACTCTAAATTTTTTAACTTTTCTATTTTTAGTTTTTTTATAAAAATTCCTATTACTTATAGTCGCAATTGGTCCGGGCTCAAATTGCATACGAGTTGGAGTACGTTGCGCAAACGGATCCGAATGTGTTGCAGGGATTTGCACTTGCCCACAAAATACAAAAACTGTCAATGGTGCTTGTGTATCTCAAAAAACTGGTAGGCTATCAAATTTTTACCTATTAACACAGGATACTCCTTCAAATTTTCGGTATATTCTGTCATTTTAAACTATTCTGAGGAACATTCAAATAAAAATTTTTGAAAAAAAGTTGTTAAAAAAATTCAAATTATAAGCAAAATTGAAAATGCGATTTTTATCGTGAACTTGGAGGAGTAGTCCCGTGTTGATGCCAAAAATATAATTTTAGCCTATCCCGGCGAAACGTGTGCCCAAAACGAAGAGTGCCTTAGAAATTCATTTTGTAATATTGAAACTCTTCGCTGTGAATGCTCGGACCCGACGAAACTCCCAATCGGAAGAACTTGTGTGGATCGACTCCGCTCGCATCCAGGATTCCCGTGCGGAAATGGTGAGCTATGTACTGGCAATTCCATATGCAATCAGGGGACATGTACTTGTCCCACAAATTCTATTCTTCGCAATAAAGTTTGTGTCGACGCTCCAAAGGGTAAGTGTGTGAACAGGTTTTGAAATTAGCATAAAAATCGAGTTCAAGTTGAACTTATAAAATGTGGAATTTTCAAAAAAAATTCCAACACAAACCCCCTGCTTGATTAACATGGGAATACTCTTTCAAAATTTCGGTTTATTAGAGTGTTTTGGGCCATGCTTAACAATTTCCACAAAAATTTTTTTCAAAAAAGTGCAAAAGAAAAATTCATGTTAAATTATAAGCAAAATTAAAAATCCGCATTTTATCGTGAGCTTGGCTCAGTGGTAGTGCTCCCGACTTCGAGTCCAATAGTACAGGATTCGAATCCCACCTACCCTGAACTCGATTTTTATGCGAATTTCAAGATCTGAGAGCCCTGTGTGTGTGAATATTCACTTGCTTATAAATTTTTTTACAAATTTAGTGAATGTTGGTGATAGCTGTGGTGCTGGACAAATCTGTTCGGATAACTCTACTCAATGTGATATGAGAACAAAAAAATGTGTTTGCAAGCCGAATTTTCGACTTATCAATGGAGTAAAGATTGTTTTTGAATTTTTCTCGAGTTGCCATTTTGGGCACTAGGACGTGGGGATTCATCTCACAGGGGAAAAAGTTGCCATTTTTGTTGATATTCTAAAGGTTCATGAAAAATGGAGCATTTTTTGTTTTTACGGCATCTTCTGAATCGTTATAGTTTTCGAGAAAATTGCGTTTGAAATTTCGAACTTGTACATATTTTCGTTGTAAATACACAAACTTTTTTGAATTTTTTACGCGGAAAAATCGATTTTTGCATCGATTTTTTCAATTTTTTTTAAAAAGTTTGTGTATTACAACGAAAACATCAAACGCAATTCTCTCGAAAACTACAACGATTCAGAACATGCCGTAAAAACAAAAAATGCTCCATTTTTCATGAACTTTCCGAATATCAACAAAAAATGGCAACTTTTTTCCCACTGGTCTGTTTCTTTAAGGCTTGCCGGATGATGGCCAATTCCAAACCAGGAGAATCTTGCACCGAACTAGGCAGCCATTGTATAGGAAATTCGTTTTGTTTCAACGGAAAATGCATCTGTCGGAATGGCTTCAAAATTATTGACGGACAGTGCAGAAAGTCACAATCAAGTAAAAAATGCAAACATAAAAATATTTAACAAAAAAATCACAGGTCTACCAGGCAGTTCTTGTGCTCACGGAGAGACTTGCTTGGGTCTTTCCGAGTGCATTGATGGAAAATGTACTTGCGTTGGAAGGAGAGTTCTCTATGGAAATCGTTGCGAAATTCCCAAAAAAGGTAACACTGGGGTTATGATTTTTTGGTATAGAAATCACACGTGGGCTGCGGGGTGTCGTGAAGACAGGGCAGGGTCGGAGGGTTGTGCTGAGGGGTGAAGGGGGTCGAGAGGGTTGTGCTGGGGGGAGAGAGGATAGAGGGTCGTGCCGGGGATGAGAGGAAAGAAAGTCATGCCGGGAGGGGGGGGGGAAGAGGGCAACAAGAATTGGTAAATTTTAAATTTTTTTATCCTCTAAAATATATAAAAATTATTTTGGTCTGTCATTACGACAGACCAGGATTGTGGGGTTATGCTTTAAAAAAAATTACGACAGACCACGCGTCCACGTGTGATAGAAATAGATATTTGGAGCTATTGTAGATCAGGGAGGTCACCCCAGAGTCAAAAATCGAAAAAATTCTGGAGCTCTTCTCCCTGGGGAGACGCAATCAACAGGATTCCAAAAACTGATACTTTTTTGAAGTAATTTTATGGAAAATATATCCTCAAAGGCTTAGGCCTAGGCTTAAGCCTAGGCCTAAAGTTAAGCCTAAATCTAAGCTTAAGCCTAATGTTAAACCTAGGCTTAAGCTTAACCTTGGGTGATAAGCTCATTTTTGGAAATAGTGAAGCTCGGATTAACCACACCGAGAACATGGAAATATAGGAATTTTTTAAATTAGGCTAAGGTTAAACTTAGGCTAATTTTTTAGTCCCAATTGGACAAACTTGTCGACATGGTGACATTTGCATGGGTGCTTCGAAATGCATTCAAAATACTTGTCAATGTGGTCGAGATGAGGTTACGGACAAAGGGGTGTGTATTCGAAAAACTCGAGGTAAAATTTGTTAGGATACATTTTTTGTTAAATTATGCAAATTTTAGTAAAACCAGGAGAATCATGTCGTGATGAAAATGTGTTATGTACAGGGAAT
>OZJO01004208.1:0-20062 GCA_900406225.1 Acrobeloides nanus | reverse complement strand
ACACCAAAATTATCCAATTTGAACATTATTTTGGGTTATTGAAACGAAAACATGAATCAGAATTTTCGTTTCAATAACCCGAAATAATGTTCAAATTGGATAATTTTGGTGTCCTTTTGTTCGTTTCATTTAGCTATAAAAGATTGTTAAATGTTCATTTTATGGAAATTTCAAAAATTGATGATAAATCGATTTTTCCGCAAAAAATTCAAAAAAGTTTGTGTATTACAACGAAGAGCTTGTAACAAATTCAAACGCAATTATCTCGAAAACTACAACGATTTAGAGGGTACCGTAAAAACAAAAAATGTTCCATCTTTCATGATCTTTCCGAATATATAATTTCCCCCTCAATTTTGACAATTCTATTTCTCATCACTGTTTTGAAATGCTCAAAGATTTTTTGATACGGTTTTTTACGTTGTTGCGGGCATCACTAAGCTATCAGATGATGTTCAAATCTCTACCTTGTTGGGAAGATGAAAAAAGTTGGCTATAATGTATATGTTTTTTTTTGACAAATCGAACTAATATATTCATTCCAGCATAGTTTAATAAAATTGTCATAGTAATATGAACAAAAAAATTCAAGAATGTTTCGGAATGACACCCAGGTGGTCATCTTGGCCTTTAGAAATTGTCGACATCCGATGTTTTGTTCTTGTTCTAAATAGTTTTTTTTGCCAGCCGACATTAGCACTAGGCATTCACGTTCTTCTTCTTCACACGCGCTTCCTTGAAAAATTGGCACCGCCCACAAACAAAATCTTCATTATGGGCACTCATAATTTTCTCCCTAACCCCCACTACAAGATTGACGCTGAACGGCACATCTCTTTTTTTCTCTTTTGTGTGCGCCCGCAAATACTTTAAAAGATACATTTTTCTCTCTTAAAAGATAGCTTCTTATTTCCGAGCATTGTTGGTTTTAGAGGTCTTTTTGGAAGGCATATGAAATTATCATTGACCCATTAATAAGGCTATTTGCCGTTTTTAATTGGGTGATTATGCAGCGGGCCAATTTTTGGGAAAATTTTTATTATATTTTTGATGGAAGAAATTGATGTTGTCGCCCTTTTTGCTGATAGTCAAGAAGTTCATGCATAATGGAGCATTTTTTGTTTTTATGTCATGCCCTGAATCGCTAACAATCTCGAGGTAATCGCGTGTGAAGTTAGGGAAATTTGAAATCTGTGTATTGAAACAAAAACATGTACGTGCATGTTTATACTATAATGTTTAACTTGCATCAATTAAAAGCTGTTTGTTGAAGCCATTAATCAGATAATTTTGAATAATCGCTTCAATAAACAACCTTTAATTGATGCAAGTTCAAAGTTTCTTTCTCAGGTACATGTTTTCGTTGTAATACACAGATTTCAAATTTCGCCAACTTCACACGCGATTAGGCTGTCTGCTAGCAGTCGTGCCGCGCATTTCAAAACGCTAGAAATCGTACTGTGAGTTGTGCCGCAAATTGAATAGGCTTAAGTATTGACACGAAAACCCTGAATTTTAAATTTTTTTCAAAAATACGCTTAATTATTGGGTATATTTAAAAAAGAAAGACGGCATTCTTTATAGCTCAACGAGACGAACAAAACGACACCAAATTTATCCAATTTGTTAATTGTTTTGAGTTATTGAAACGAAAACTCTGATTCAGGGTTTTCGTTTCAATAACCCAAAACAATGACCAAATTGGATAATTTTGGTGTCGTTTTGTTCGCCTTGTCGAGCTATAAAGAATGATTTTCCTTTTTTAAATACACCCAATTAAGCGTATTTAAAAAATTTTAAATTCAGGGTTTTCGTGTCAATACTCAAGCCTATTCAACTTGTACCGCGAGTCGTACCGGCACAACTCACAGCACGATTATCTCGAAACCGTTAGCGATTCAGGACATGCCGTAAGAACAAAAAATGCTCCATTTTTCATGAACTTTCTAAATATCAACAAAAAATGACTACTTTTTTTCAACCGGACTGGTCCTTTAGATGTTATATGTTATGCTTTGAAAAGGCTCTACTTCAAACATTCGCAAAAAGGTTGTTGTGCGTCGAAAAAAGCTGTCAGAAACTTTAATTAGCAGCAACTGGGCATAACATGATCCGTTCCAAGGATTCATCCAAATTTGTGTTTTTTTTGCAACGATTGCGGTTTCGAATAAGTGGATCTCTATATAATAATGTTTCCTTGCTTCGGAGTGTTGCAGCTGAAGCCTAGGAAATTCAATTAAGCAATTAGACCGAAGTATAAGAAAATGTTGACATAGAAAGGTCCAAGACTCTTTGAACCTTATACTTTTATTTCCTTTCTATATTCAGACTGGTACATCAACTTTTCAAAAAGTAGTCAAAACCGTGATGTACACAGGAAGTTTTTGTTTTGGGTTATTGAAGCGAAAACCTGATTCATGTTTTCGTTTCAATAACCCAAAAGATTATTCAAATTCAATAATTTTGGTGCCATTTTACTCGTCTCGAGGAGTTATAAAAAATGCTGTATTTATTTTTTTCTTAAATGTTTAAGGATTTTGAATTATTTTTTTTTCTTAAATGTTTAAGGATTTTGAATTATTTTTTTTTTCTTAAATGTTTAAGGATTTTGAATTATGAAACGAAAATTCTGATTCAGAATTTTCGTTTCAATAACTTTTTCAGAAGAGGCATGTGTATTGAAACTAAAAGGAATTAAAATTCGAAAAATTACTCCCTAGTGACTAATTTCAGGGTCCGGGAAACGTTTTCGCGCTTCGGGGAATGAATTTAAGTCCATTTTCGTTTCAATACACACACCACCTTCCCTGAATCAGGGTTAGCATTTCCAAGCTTGATGCGCGCTATCGATTCCCAAAATTTTTCGATTTTAGACCACATTAAGTGCGGCACCTATAAACCGAACTCCAAATGTTTAAATTTTTTATTAAAAAAGCTGTATGAATTTTTTATAAACCCAAAAAGATCGTACGCGAAACTTGTTAGCGTGAATAAACAAGTAGTAAACGCCATCTGGCATTCGTATGGCGTGTAATAGGACCAACAACTTACATACTTTGTCAGTGGTTTTCAGTTACTGCACCGGAAATTGGCAATCTCCAGCAATTCTTTCTCTTATCTAACAAATATTAAATAATTCTTTTTTATTCCACTAATGATTATTTTCCGCATTGAAGTGGCCGGGATGAGAAGATCCTGATTTGTTATTTGGGTGGCAAATAGAATTATGTGGCTCCTCTTTTCGGAGCTATGCTGATCTTTTCCGCGTTTATCATACGCCTTAGTTGTATTTTAGCGATGGATGAGAGCATGTTGAACTGGGTAAGAACGATTTTTTCAATTACACAAGAAAAAAAGAAGATATAGGTTGTTTTTTGAAAGACCCCGAATTCGCATTTGCGAAGAAGTTTGTTATTTTAAATTTTCGTGTCAATACTCAAACTTTATTGCAAATCAGACAATGTTTCGTTGGATTTATATATTTTTTTCTTCAAAAATGTTGTTGATTNAAGAAAAAAAGAAGATATAGGTTGTTTTTTGAAAGACCCCGAATTCGCATTTGCGAAGAAGTTTGTTATTTTAAATTTTCGTGTCAATACTCAAACTTTATTGCAAATCAGACAATGTTTCGTTGGATTTATATATTTTTTTCTTCAAAAATGTTGTTGATTTCAAAACGTATAGGCTCAGCAGCCCCGCTGTCAATTTCGGTGATTTCGGTGTCAATCTACTAGAAAAGTGGTGACAATTAGTCATTTTTGCAGTATTTTGAAGTTTCTCGAAAAAACGTTCTATTTCATTAAAATTCGATGCATAAGGAATAGATTGACACCGAAATTGACAGCGGGGCTGCTGAGCCTATACGTTTTGAAATCAACAACATTTTTGAATAAAAAACTAGACAAATCCAACGAAACATTGCCTGATTTGCAATAAAGTTTGAGTATTGACACGAAAATTTAAAATAATGAATTTCTTGACAAACGCGAATTCGGGATCTTTCAAAAAAACAACCTATACAGTAGGGTGAAGATTGTTATTTTGAGCAAAAATTCGATTTTGAGAAAAAATTTGATTTTGAACAAAAATTTCGATTTTTGAGCAAAAAATTTCGATTTTGAGCAAAAATACTATTTTTGAACAAAATTTAATTTTGTGCAAAAATTTCGATTTTTGAGAAAAAAATTCAATTTTTATGCGAAAATTTGATTTTGAGAAAAAAATTCGATTTTTGACCAAAAAATTCAATTTTTTAACAAAATTCAATGTGGCACCCCCTATTGTGTAGTAGCTCCGAAAATTGCCTGAATCAGGGTCAGACAAAATTTTTCATCCTTCGAAAATGCGTGCAAAAAAATCTATGTAAAAATTATATAATCGGAAAATTCATGAAAATGGAGCATTTTTCGTTGTTGCGGCATATTCTGAATCGTTGAAGTTTTTGAAAAGTTGTTTATGTTTTTGTTGTAATGCGCAAACTTTTTGAATTAAAAAAACCAAAATAGCAGAAAAATGAAATTACTTCCTCCAAATTTCAAATTGTGTGCGGTGGCCCAGAAAAATTGTGATTTTGACGCGGTGCCTTTTTTCAAATTTCCTTATACTCATTCTTAAAAAAATGTTTTCCTGTCCAAACTTTAGTTTTGTCTTTAATCCTTTCCTAATCAAATCACCCTAAAATTGAATTTCCTCCAAAAAATTTAAGTCCCAGATCCATTTTGAAAGATTTAATCCAACATCTTACGATGGCTTACAGATTTAAAAACTTCCTTTAAAATTGTTTATATGCTCTATTATCACAAAACGCGACAACCATATTTATTTTGATATTTATGCGAAAAAGGGCACAGCTTCTTCATTTCCTGTTAGTGATCGGTGTAAGCGTTTTTTTATCGAGTCTTCGCTAACGCCTTGGGGCTATTTTGATTAAAACAAGATTGGCATGGTTTATTAGGGGGACAATTTCTAGGATGGCTTCAATATAAGTGCGGCTTCTTCATTTTCCTACTCAGAAATGGAGGAAACCATTCAGAGGGAAACTTAAAAAAATTAGCTTAAACATAAGAAAGGAAACATTTGCCAAACAAAACGTAAAAATCTTAAAGGACCACTCCACTCGGCAAAAAAACTCTATGTAAAAATTATATAATCAGAAAATTCATGAAAATTGCAGCATTTTTTGTTTTTACGGCATGCTCTGAATCGTTGCAGTTTTCGAGAAAATTGCGTTTGAAATTTTGAATTTGTTACAAGCTCTTCGTTCTAATACACAAACGTTTTTGAATTTTTTGAAGAAAAATCGATTTTTGCATCAATTTTTAAATTTTCATAAAATGAACATTGTAGCAATTTTTTATAATTCTGTGAAACGAATAAAATGACGTCAAAATTATCCAATTTGGAAATTGTTTTGGGTTATTGAAACGAAAGTCCTGATTCATGTTTTCGTTTCAATAACCCAAAACAATTTCCAAATTGGATGATTTTGGTGTCATTTTGTTCGTCTCATTTAGCTATAAAAATATCTACAATATTCATGTTATGAAAATTTAAAAAATCGATGCAAAAAATGATTTTTTCTCAAAAAATTCAAAAAAGTTTGTGTATTACAACGAAGAGCTTGTAACAAAATTTCAAACGCAATTTTCTCAAAAACTACAACGATTCAGAAGATGTCGTAAAAACAAAAAATACTTCATTTTTCCTGAATCTTCTGAATATATAATTTGTAGTCTAAACTTTCGTAGATTATTTTTAATCTAGAGATTTTATTCAACAAGCTATTTGAAATATGATAACTTTTATGTTATAGGAAGTGTTTGCAAAATCCGATAAACAAGTGGAGTATGAAACGCCGCAAACATTCGAAACCGAAACACCAACGTAATTTGCTATTTTGATTAGCCATTCGTTAACATGTCCAATACTTTTTCTAATTTCCTATATATTCTGTTATTTTGAGCTATTAAGCGCAACATTCAAAAAAAATTTTGAAAAAGCTGTTAAAAAAATTCATATTAAATTATAAGCAAAATTAAAAATCCGATTTTTATCGTGAACTTGGCTCAGTGGTAGTGCTTCAAGATTTGAGTCTAAGGGTCTCGGGTTCGAATCCCACTTGAATCAATTTGGTTTTGCCTGAGAAAAAAGGTGTTATATTTCATGATCAACTTTTCAATGTTTTTGAAAAAAGTTACCATGGAATATACCAGATTTTTTTCGCAGGCAAAATCAAATCGACTCATGTGGGATTCGAACCCGAGACCCTATGACTCGAATCTTGAAGCACTACTGACTCGAATCTTAAAGCACTGAGCCAAGTTCACGATAAAAATCGTACTTTTTAATTTTGCTTATAATTTAACATAAATTTTTTTAACATCTTTTTTTCGAAAAATTGTTTTGAATGTTGCTGAGAATAGCTTCAAATAACAGAATATACCGAAAATTTGAAGGAGTATTTCCGTGTTAACCCTGCGTATTTTAGTGTCTATGATATGAATTTGGCTTCAAATGTGAGTAAAATCCTCGACGCGCTTGTGGCTAGCCACGACCGACGCATACGTCCCAACTATGGAGGTATGTATATTTTTGGGAAATCTTTTTAAGGAAGTAAATTTCAAAGAAATCCATTAAAGACGGGAATCTTGAATGATGACATTATTAGAACATTTGAATGGATGCCAAAAAATGAGCATAAAAATCTTATCGAGCATTTCCCTTTGTGTAAAATTTTCGTATTATTAAAAGTTGGCTAAGTCTAAAACGAGAAGAAAAATTTTGGAAAATAAATTTTGGGTACTCTTAAAGGAGAGGGACCCAAAATAACGTGAAATTAAAAATTTTTTTCTAAAAGTGATTCCTATAGAGGTAATTTTATGCGAGGAATCGATTGCGCGCATTCCCGACGCGTGAAACTGCTTTCCTGATTCAGGGAAGAGAGTATGTGTATCGAAACGAAAATGATCAAAATGTCGAAATTTCGCACGAAAACAGGTTTTCTAGGAGTTTTTTTGGCGGGGAATCGATTGTGCGCATTCCCGAAGCCTAAAAATGTTTTCCTGACCCTGATTCAGGGAAAATATAAATTTTTCGACCCATTTAGTGAATATGAATTTTGGAGAGTGCTCCATTTCGAACTAACTCTTCCTTAAATTCTCCCTAATTTTTTTACTACTAATTCTTCCTTTTTCGATCGACTCTTAATAATGACGTACGAAATTGTGCAAATTTGATCATTTTCGTTTCGATACACATACTCCCTTCCCTGAATCAGGGCCAGGAAAACATTTTTACGTTTCAGGAATGCGCGCAATCGATTCCTCGCATAAAATTACCCCCAAAAAGTCATTTTCAGGCAGAAAATCTAAAAATTTCGATTTTCGCTTCAATACACACACACTCCGATTCTCTGATTCAGGGAATTTTTCTGATCACTTTTAGAAAAAAATTTCACGTTATATTGAGTAGCTCTTCTTTAAGAGTACCAATTTTTGTTCACTATAAAATTTTTGTTGAGAAAAATTTTTTGATGAATGAAGTACTTTTGTTTCTTGACAATCTTTTAATGCTAAAATTTTACCGAGCATGAAAATAATTTGAGCAAAATGCGCTAAAAAATATTTTGAAAGTTTAAGTGGGTGTAAACTTTCTCCTTTTTGCTTGACATTTTTTCTTTTGTCATTTGTGAAAAGAACAAGCCGTAATTTTCATTCTTAAGCTTTAGCTTTTCTGTTCTGATCCAACCAATCATAATTGACTTTTAAAAAATTTTGACACAATTTTTGCGGCGCTTTGAATTGTCCTTGGAGCGAGGCGTTTTCAGACACACACTTTTCAAACTTTTTGTCGAGCAATTTCAGCACATTCTAATTTTTCTGGCAATCTAGAGAAAAGGGATGAAAGAAAATGAAAAAAAGAAATGTCGACGACAACGATGACATAAAAGTAGAAAAATTAAAAAGTTTAAGAAAATGTTACGATTGTGGGTGACGAAAGTACACAAGACATTATAAAAATGATGTGATGTTTTTTGGTGAATAGAATGAAAAAAAGGGAAAAGTTTTTCAAAATTCTTCTACGATAAACGTTTTCAAAAATCCTACTACTATAAACGTTTTCAAAAATCCTACTACTATAAATGTCTATGAGTTTGTCGGACGATAAAAAANATAAACGTTTTCAAAAATCCTACTACTATAAACGTTTTCAAAAATCCTACTACTATAAATGTCTATGAGTTTGTCGGACGATAAAAAAAATTGTTCATGCTTTTGTTGTAACCATGATTCATGTTTTCGTTCAATCTGTAATACCGAGCCTCTAGAAGACTCGGCATTACAGATTGAACCCTCAACCTTATGCGTGCAGTTGGCGCCACTTCGCACTTTGCCATGTAACCGGCACTTTTTTCTGTGAAAAAAATTATATTTTTATGTGTGTTAAGGTCAATTGTTTAAAAAGTTCAGAGTCCAAGACTCAGCTATAATTTTTTTCTCTCAACCAAAGAAGCGAACACTGTTTTTGCGTCAAAATAAATCCACTTTTGTTTAAAATTAGCTTAAAGGAATAAGTTTTTGTCTCTCTAAAAAGCTAATCTTTTGATAAACTTCCCAATAGCCAACTGCATTCCTATGCACTCCCAGAATGCATTTGCCGTTTTTTCTGAAAAAGATTATCTTGAACAAAAGGTCAAAACCAGGAAAAGACTATAAAATTTTTCCATCGAAATAATAACAAAAAATAAAATAACGAGCATAGCAAATTACTTTCGCACTCTCCATTATTTTACTTTGTTTTCAGGACCGCCAACGGAAGTGAACGTCACCGCGCATGTCATCACTATTAGTGCCGTCTCGGAAGTCTCGATGGTAAGCACAATTATACATTTTCGGGGGGAATGAAGGGTTGGCAATAAACATCACATGTTTTTTATGAACCAATAATAATAATCATCTAAAAAGTAGCTTCAAGTCAATTGATGAAAAACGACCAAAAAAATGCTGAATGTGAATAATTTAGTGCATGTTCACGGCTGTCGAAAACAGGCACCGAAAATGGGGCCACGGGGGCTAGTGGGGACCCAACAGGGGGTCGAGCTTTTCTCTAAGAGGTTAAAAGTTAGAAGCCTAATTTCTTTTCTAAAATGTTGATGGGACCTCAATCTAACGAATCCACATCAAGGCCCCAGGGCATATGTGGGCAAGGGGGGGGGGACAAGATCCCCCACGGAGCATGAAATTAAAAAAAAAAGTCCGGACTCCATTTAAGCGCATGGCACTCAAACTGACACAGAATCCGAATTTGGTAATTTTGAAGCGAAAAACCGCTTTAACCATTGGAATAGACATGATGAAGGTTCATAAGGATTTTTTTGGTTCAGAAGGATTTTCTTCATAACAGAAATTTTTTCACAAAAAGTGATGGTCTACAAAGTTGTCCGTCGTGATCTCATGAACAACTTTGTAGAACATCACTTCTTGTGAAAAAATTTCTGTTATGAAGCAAACCCTTCTGAACCGGGAGCTAAAAATTCGCAAAAAGCATCTTTTTCGGTCCACCCTTTAAAAATTTAGGACTATACTCTCGACTTATACCTCCGGCAATTTTGGAGGGATAACCGCTTGGCGTTTAATCCATTCAACAACAATGAATCAACCTCATTAACCATTGGAATAGACATGGTGAAGAGCATCTGGACACCAGATACATTTTTCCCGAACGAGAAAAAATCCTTTTTCCATGAAGCCACCTCACATAACTCTTTTCTTCGCATTGACAATCAGGGCAATGTTGTTCGGAGTATAAGGTGAGAATTTTTTTTTAAATTGAAAATTCGTCAAAAATTGAAAAATTCGAAAAAATTGCAAAAATTTTCAAAAAATTGAAAACTCAGGAATGGGGGGCAGCTTTTTACTAGGGGCAAAATATTTTTTGTTAACGCGTTCGGCATGTCGAAAATTATTGAAGTTTTTGAATTTTCACCAAAATGACCCTTTAAGGGGTTTTTCTATGCGAGAAATCAATTGCGCGCATTGCCGAACCTTGAAAACGCTTCCTGACCCTGATTCAGGGAAGAATTGTGTGTAATGAAGCTAATACAGGGTCAGGGAAGCGTTTCCAAAATCCGGAATTCATGCAATTTTTTCTTGCATAGAAAATCCCTCTGTAGTGTTATTTTGGTAAAAATGAAAAAACTTGAAACACTTAAAAAAATCGCAAAATTGGCCGGTATCTCACTTCACCCACTGGACAGTTCACCAACCAAGGACAATTTACCCACCGGACACTTCACCCACTGGACACTTTGCTCCCCATAGACACTTTACCTACTGGACAGTTCATCCACCATAGACACTTCACCCACCATGGACACTTAACCCACCATAAACACTTCATCCATTGGATACTTCACCCACTGGACAGTTCATCCACCATAAATACTTTCCCCACCATAGACACTTCACCCACTGGGCAGTTCATCATGGTCTTGAAAAGATGGATGAACTGTCCGGTGGGTGAAGTGTCCAATAGATGAAATGTTTATGGTGGATGAACTGTGCAGTGGGTGAAGTGTCCATGGTGGATAATCTGACCATGGTGATGAAGTTTCTAGTGGGTGAAGTGTTTTTGGTGGGTGAACTGTACAGTGAGTGAAGTGAGATACCGCCCAAAATTGACCATTTTTGTTGGGGCACCTTGTATATTTAAATTTTTATAGATTAACGGTTACTGCTAATTGTCCTATGAATTTGCAAACGGTAAATTTTCCAATAAAAATAAACAATTTCAAAAGCTACACAAAAAATTTATTAGTATTTTGTAAAAATTTAACATTAGCAAAAATTTTTGGTACTACTAAGGGTTAGCGACCCGTGATTTTTGTGTGATTTTTTTTCAAAAAATTTTTTAGTTTTTATTTTTTTCTTTGGAAATGACCGTCTCTAGGGGTAACTTTATGCGGGATTTCGATTGCGCGCATTGACAAAACATGGAAACGAGTTTTTTTCGGAAAATGAGCCGTATATACTTCATAAGCATGTGATTCTTATTAAAAATTTAGCCCTAAAGAGGTTGTGAATTACTTTGTTGTGCTTGCCTGATTTGCAAAAATTTCCTAAAAAACTCGTTTTCATGTTTTGTCAAGGCGCGCAATCGATTTCCCGAATAAAGTTGCCCCCCAGAGAGGTCATTTTCAAAGAAAAAAAAGGCTAAACAAATCTAGTTAACACGGAGAAAGCCGATTGTAACTCAAATGGTTTTTAAATCAGAATTTTATGCAGAATAAGATGATTGAACAAATTTTTGAAAAAGTTGGTTTCAAAAAATTTACACACTATTTGTTGAGACTTAATCGAATAGTAAAAAACAATCATTTTTTCCTTCATAGTTCAATGGTAATACGCCTTACTTTGGCTTTAAAAGGTCGAGGGTCCGATTCCCCGATCAAAATAATTTTTTGGCCTTCATTAAAATCGACTTTTTATCAAAACTTTTGTTACGCCATTGTATGCAGCAGCACAAAATTATGGTTCAAAAAACGTATTGGTTACAATCAGCCTTCGCCGTGTTAAGTGGGATCGCTAATCCTTACAAGGAACATGCACGAAGTGACGCATGAATTTGTTCAAAAAGTCCTATATATTCTGAAAGAGCATACCTGATAACCATAGATTACCAAGGGGGGATACAGTACTCCCCCCCCCCTCACCATTCATCCTCGGATCTTCCGCCTTTATAGTCATTCATCCATCATGAGGGTTCGTGTACCCTCCCCCTTCCAATTCATTCATTATATAAATTTTTGAAAATTTTATCATGTACCCCCTGAAAGGCCATTCATCCATCCATCTTGAGGGTCCGGTGTATCCCCCCTACTGGTAAACTATGCTGATACCCTTTAGAAATAACAAAATTACCTGCTATAACTCTAATCCTGAAAAGATAAAAATTTTTAAGAAAAAGCAAAAACTTTTGGACGGCAAGGGAAGTCGAACTCCCGGATCGTCGGGTCATTGGCCTGCAACCGATCCACTGAAACATTGAATGGATCATTTTTTACTTATATAGTAGTGTATATTCATGCGTCACTTCGTGCACGTTCCTTGTTAGTAGTAACAAATTTTTTCCAGTGTATTTTTAACAATTGAGCCAATTTCCGGGTTGAGTATATAATTATATTTCCGTTTCTTTTAGTTTCCTCTCGATGTCCAAGTGTGTGCCTTAGAAATCGAAGTAAGATTTAAAAATTGTTTTTAAAATTCGCCTTAAAAAAGAAAAATGAGAAATTTGCTTGAGATTGATCCACACAAATGATGGAGTTCATTTGTTTAAATGCCCCGCAAAAAAGGTTATGTTACTCGAGTTGGCAAACGCCTCAAAAAAACCCAAAAATAATGGCTCTTCGTTCAAAGCAAATCCCAAAAGAATAAATCATCCCGCTGTTTACAAGAATCTTTGACCGCATTCGAACGAAACAAATGTGAAAAATTCGTGGGAAAAAATTATAAAAGATTTTTTTAAAATATAAAAAATTTGTAAAAATTAGATAAAAATAAAATTTTGGTGATCAAATTTTCATAAAAATTTTTTTTAAATTGAAAAGAAATTGGAAAAAGGCAAAAAAATTGGACGGCAGTGGGATTCGAACCCTAGCCAAAAACCTTTCGAGGCAGCAGCGTATCCACTGCACCACCGGCCATACTGATTGATGATTACAAATTTTGCTTATAAGAAAGAATATATTTATTTTAACCCTTTTTTGCTGGGTGAAAATAAAGTGGAAAAAAATTTAGAGCTACGGATACAGCACGGCGGATATCATTTATCATTGGCATGTGCAAAACGCGGTGACGATTGATGAGAATGTGCATCTGGCGCATTTTACCATCGGAGAGCATTTTCATATCGAACGCACCATTTCGCTCAGTACAGGTAATTTGCATACGACAACAAATTAACGGAGCCTACTATACAATAGGGGGAACATTTCCTGATTCAGGGAAGGCCTGTGTATTGAAACGAAAAGTTGAAAAATCGCATTTTTGCGACCCACATGAAAAATTGTTCAAAACTTTTTTCTTGAAATGACTCCTCTAGGGTTAAAAACATGCGGGAAATTCGAATTTAACATTTTCGAAGCGAAAAAACACTTCCCTGATTCAGGGAAGCCTGTGTATTGAAGCAAAAAGTCGAAAAATTACATTCAAAATTGCATTTTTGCGACTAATTCGCTTCAATACACAGGCTTTCCCTGAATCAGGAAAAAATATTTTGAAGCGAAAATGGTTATTTTTGTTTTTCGCATTTTTCAAAGATCCCCTGACTCGGAAAATGACAATTTCCACTTTTTCTTTAAAAATAATCAGTTTCGCTTCAAAACCAATTCTCCCTGAATCAGTGAAAATCCCTCTCCTGAGGCTTAGATTGCTTTTGTGTCTAGTATACTCTGTTTCCCGCAGGTCGTTATAAAAAGTTGGTGCTCCTTAGCCTAGAGGATAAGGAAGCCTGCCGTCCGATCTGTCAAGTTAAGAAACATTGGACCCGCAGGTTCTATCCCCCAGCAGTTTAAAACCTTTGGTTTTTTCAAACAATTTTGATTGTATGGAGCAAACTTTTTGCTCTTTAAAATAAAAACTAATTGTTGAAAATCAAAATTTTACCCCACCAGCGATCGAACCTGTTGGCCCAACGTTACTTAACTTGCCAGATCGGACAGGCGGCTTCCTTATCCACTAGACTATGGAGCGCCAACTTGTTATAATTACAAGGAAATGAGTATACCCATTCATTTTCTAGGTAACTACTCAAGGCTCACAACATATTTCACTTTCAAACGCAATATTGGCTTCTATCTAATCCAAATTTACTTCCCGTCCAGTTTGATTGTTGTGATAAGTTGGGTGTCATTTTGGCTCAACCGGGAAGCGACTCAAGCGCGAGTAGCAATCGGTATGCCTTAAATCTCATTTCAACCCTAGATGCTAAACTTCTTCTGAAACGTAGATGCCAGGTTCGATCTGTGTATTGAAACGAAAACCTGAATTTGAATTCCTGAAGGAATTTTTTTTTGAAAAATTCCATCACCAACCGATAGAGCGCATCGAAAAACAGTAGTACCACAATTTTCGTGAAAAGCATATTCATCGTTTTTGAGGAAATTTAGTTCAAAGTTGACTAAATTTCGACCAATTTATGCAAATTTCGATCATTTGATCAAACTCGATAAGGTCGAAACTTTTGTAGACTTTTGAATATCCAACTTTTTGAAAAACAGTTTTTTGCCATAATAAGGCAAAAATTTTTTTTCCAATTTTCAACGGTTTGACCCTAGCGAGATCGAACCTGGCGGGCCCAACGTTGCTTAACTTGCCAGATCGGACGGGATCATTCCTTACTCACTCAGCATCTAAGAAGAAGTTTAGTATTAGGCTTTATAAAGATTCAAAAACCGAGCACTCAACAAAATTGAGTAGAAGAATGGTAAATTTCCAGAAAAGCTAAAGAAACTTTCAAGTGGCTCTTCGATTTAAAATTTAATCCGTCTTAGCGGATTATCCAAAAAAATTTTTTTCTTAAAAAATTTCAGCTTCCAAAAAAGTTATAAGCTATGAAAATTTTGCAAAATAAATCATTTTTAGGTGTAACAACAGTGTTGACAATGACAACTTTGATGACTTCTACGAATGCCTCTTTGCCTAAAGTAGGACAAGTTTTTAAAGGTGGGACGCCATCAATTAAAATTTGAAGAGCAGGATTTCGTTTCAATACACAGATTTGATGAAAAATTCTTGGGTAGTTTAGAAAATAACCGGCTTTTCAAAATTGCATTAAGAAGAAAGTCTCTTATATTTATCTGAAAACCAACCTACGGGGCGGGGAATCGATGGCGCACATTCCCGAAGCATGAAAAAGTTTCTTTGATCCTGATTCAGGGAATGGAGTTGGTGTATTGACGCGAAAATCGAACAAATTTCTATTTTCGCTCTGAAAGCATCCATCTGGGGGTAATTTTATGCGGGAAATCGATTGCGCACATTTTCGAAGCATGAAAAATTTTGCCTAACCCTGATTCAGTGTCAGGCATTTCACGTTTTGGCAATGCGCGCAATTGATTTCTCGCATAGAAAAATCCCCTATGGGGTCGTTTTTGTAAAGATTCGATGGGCTCTGCAAAAGCCGGTTACTTTCCGAATTATTGAATTTGTATAATGTTTATTGAAACGAAAACATGAATCAGGGATTTCGTTTCAATAACCCAAAACAATTTTCAAATTTGATCATTTTGACGTCATTTTGTTTGTCTCACAGAACTATAAAAATTGCTACAATGTTGTTTTATGAAAATTTAAAAAATTGATGCAAAAATAGAATTTTCCGACAAAAGTATGTGTATTAAAACGAAATCCTGCTCTGGCGGGATTTCAAATTTTGGCGTCTCACCTTTAACAAATTGTATAAAAACTTCAATTTTTTAGGTTAGCTATGTAAAAAGTTTGGATATTTTCTTAGGTGTTTGCTTTTTCATAGGTATGTTAGCTTCATATTATTGTCGTACATCAGTTTATAACGCTAGCTTTAAAAAAAATGTCGGCTACTTGGCGAAGTGGATAAAGAAGCCGTTCGTCCGATCTGGTAAGTTAAGCAACGTTGAGCCCGCAGATTCAATCCGAAAATTTCGATATACAAAAAACTTTCCTTACAAAGAATGGGGCAAAATTTTTGTTTGTAAGAAAAGTTTTTTGTAGATCAAAATTTTTGCTCTAGTGGGATCGAACCTGCGAACCCAACATTGCTTAATTTGCCAGATCGACCGGGCGGCTTCCTTATCCACTTCGCCAAGTAGCCGACATTTTTTGTAAAGCTAGCCATGAAAAACGTTATAGTGTTTGCAAGTCTACTGGAGTATGCAGGGGTTGGCTACCTCATGAAACGCCGTAGAGGTATACCCAGATCGAAGTCGAGCACGACAGTTGCCTACTTTGATTATAATGATGAGCCAAGTTTACGAGTACAATCTATAAAGAGGGGAAGAAGAATGTCGAGAAAAGAAGTGCCCTTGGTAAGCAATTTTTGGGTTCTGCTTTTGTATACTTCTTTCTAGAATGGCGTGCAAGAGCAGCAATCAATTCCTCTCATCAGCCTTTCACCACCCAATCACAACCAAAGTCGCCCAAATGTCGTGGTGATCGAGCCAGAAATTTCCCGATGTTGCAGGGTACGGCCATCCCAAGTTGATTTGTTTTCGAGAGTTGCTTTTCCAGTCTTTTTCATCCTATTTCATATTGCTTATTGGGCCATCTATTTGAATATCTGATTTAGCAAAAAAACATTGATCGAGTCTTGAGATTCGGTGATGACCAGGGAAACGTTTATAATTTCCATTTGCTGGAAATTTGAAAATTTTTCTGGAAATGGTAACAGAAACGATTGAATCAAGAACAAATTTTATGCTACTCGACCAATGATTTGTTTTCCAATGTTCTACCAATCGTTTCAATACACAAAATTTTATTGAAAATCAGGCAACGCTGTGTAACATTGTTACCTCGTCAAGCGTTGCCTGATTTTCAATAAAATTTTGTGTATTGAAACGATTGTAGGTCATTGGAAAATAAATCATTGGTCAAGAAGGATAAAATTTGTTGCCTGATTCAACGTTCTACCAATCGTTTCAATACACAAAATTTTATTGAAAATCAGGCAACACTCGACAATGTAACATTGTAAAAATGCTACCTAGTTAAGCGTTGCCTGATTTTCAATAGAATTGTGTGTACTGAAACGATTGATAGAAAATTGGACAACAAATCATTGGTCAAGAAGAATAAAATTTGTTGCCCAATTCAATCGTTTCCGTGACTGTTTCTGTCTCCAGAAATTTGTGCAATCCTGGTGACCTCTATTTTGTAAAATTTTTTCCAAAATTTTCCAATTTTTATTGTCATTTCTTTTCGAAAACGAGCTTTTCTACTTTGTTTATGTACGGGTATTTGCTATACAGTTTGGTCAATCATGTTTATTTTTTTTTTAAAGATCGCAATTTAAGGTTGTATACATTTTTGACTTTGAGGAAAAAGCTGTCCTACCAAAAATTTTATCGTTCTTAAAGGAGGGTAACATTTAGGGACTAATCTCTGAAACAAATTTTTTTTCTTTTTTTGCAAAATGACATATCTAGGGGTAAAGGTTTTCACGCTTCGAGAATGCGCGCAATCGATTTTTCGCATAAAATTACCCCTAGATATGTCATTTTGCAAAAAAAATTTGTTTCAGAGATTAGTCCCTAAATGTTACCCCCTTTAATGTTAGGAACGTAAGTTTTTTTAAATTGCGATCTTTTTCATTTAAGACATAAAAATAAATTTTATGCAAAAAATCAAGTTTTATAAAGGAATTAACAGAATGCACTACGCAATTGTCGGCGGAATCTTCTCATATAGTTCAGTGCAGCACCGGTGTCAACTTTGAGGACACATCGGCTAAATCCCTTTTCATCGGTTATAGGCTCGGATAGGGCGAATTCTGGGCATTTTTTCCCTAAATTGTATAAATTTTTAATTTTACAATTTTTGTATCCATTTGAAAACCCCGCTCCATGAGAAAAAGCAGAAAATTCTGAGCATTTTTTGCTTTCGGACCACTACTTGAAAATCTCACGTTAAAAAGTTATGAGCAAAACAAAATAGTAAAAAAAAATTTTCAAACGAGTTTGAACATTGAAACGAAGAGCTTGTAGATCAATTAGATTGTTTATTGAAACGACTTATTAAATCATAAAATTCAAAATCCTTGAACATTAGAAAAAAATAAATATAGCGTTTTTTATAACTCACTGAGACGAATAAAATGACACCAAAATGATTGAATTTGAAAATGTTTTGGGTTATTGAAACGAAAACTCTGATTCATGTTTTCGTTTCAATAACCCAAAACATTGTTCAAATTCAATAATTTTGGTGTCGTCTTGTTCGTCTCTGTGAGCTATGAAAAGTGCCGCTTTTCTTTTTTAATTAAACCTTTAAATTGTTCAACTTTATAAGCAAAAACTGAAATTTTTTAAATTCAATCCCTTCGTTTCAATGTTCAAACTCGTTTGAACTTTTTTTTGTTTTGCTTATAACTTTTTACTGTTAGGTTTTCGAGTAGTGGTCCAAAAGCAAAAAATGCTCAGAATTTTATGCTCTTTCACATGGAATCAATTCCCGAGGTCCTTTTTTAACTTGTCCTTTTGCCAACTTACAGCATTTATTGAATAGAAAATGTCTTCCAGAATCGCATAAACACCTAGCTGGACTTTGAATTTTATCACAATGTGACGACTCACAAGCTCGTTTACATTGATCATCCAAGAAACAACCTGTCTCATTCGGTTTCAAGGCTAAACATTTTTTTGAATTTCGACAAGACATAATTTAGAAACATCCTACTACAGGGGTCCTACAAAAAAAGTGGAATTTTCGTAATTTTTTCATGAATTTTGGACCCGAAAATTTTTTCTAAAAATGATCTATATAAAAGGTTGATGCGGGGAATTGATTGCGCGTGTTTTTGAAACGTCCTTGACCCTGATTCAGGGTAGCATGTTGAAGCGTTGTTGTTTTTGGCGGGAAAAATTCACATCCCTGTGTGGTCGTGTTATGCGAGTAAAATCTCGGGGAGTGCCGCTTGGAGTCACATTTTACTCTAGAGTAAAACGCTCGGGAGTGGAGTTATTCTCGGAGAAACCGCGAGCGCGTTAGGTACTACCTTTTAGACAGCATCCGCTGCTATTAGAAGTTGCTTGGAAACAGCTGAGACCTGTAGAACAATCCAACGTTGTTGAGCATTCTTTTCCTATATATATCATTATTCTTTATACCAAGAAAATATTCATCTTACCTGCTTCACATTTAAAATCAGGAGGAAACTGTAACAAGCTTGCATTCGTAGCCGTTTCTTCCGCCTGTGTGATTTGGTACCATGGTTGTGCAACTATGCTTATAATCAACGATGTAAAAAAAGTCATCCAAACAGAGATCATAACAGCAAGTTATAGCAAGAAAGCAATGGCTAACAATACTAATGGCCATGACAGGTCGAGGCCTTTTAAGTGGAAAAAACCGTGCGAATAGGAAGTACTAGTAAGTTCGATTTTTCTCATTGCTAGCGATCCCACTTGAACTAGAGACGCGCCAAGTGTTTTGCAAATTGCCTAATCAACAAACAAAACTTTTCCACAACGACAAATTACTAAATAAAAAAACTGTAAGCGTTGAAAATATACAATTAACTATATAAAAAAATCTAGGTAGTTATATTTTGCTTATATTGACCCTGATTCAGGGAATGGAGTTGATGTATTGACATGAAAATCGAAAAACTGTCTATTTTCGCCCTGAAAGCGTCCATCTGGGGGGTAATTTTATGCGAGGAATCGATTGCGCGCATTCCCAAAGCATGAAAACACTTCCTTGACCCTGATTCAGGGAATAGAAACAGTGTATTGACACGAAAATCGAAAAACTTTCTATTTTCGCCCGGGGTAATGTTATGCGGGGAATCGATTCATTTTTTAAGCATAAAAAAGTATCTTGACCCTGATTCAGGGAACGGATTCGGTGTATTGAAAATCGAAAATTTTTCTTTTTTTCGCTCGTATACCATTCCATTTCCTGAATCAGGGTCAAGATAATTTTTCCATGGTTAGAAAATGTGCGTAATCGATTCCCCGCATAAAATAACTCCCAGATGGCTGATTTTCGAAAATAGAAATTTTCCGATTTTCGCGTCAATACACCAACTCTATTCCCTGAATCAGGGTCAATGAAACGTTTTCATGCTTCGGAAATGTGCGCAATCGATTTCCCGCATAATTATTGTCATTTTTAGTAAAAAAATTTTTCGATCCCAAAAAAATTTTTCGGCCCAAAAATCACAAAAATGCACTTGCATTTACTCACTCTGTAAAAAAATATTTTCATGTAGTTTGTGTTTAAAAGAAAAATGAAAAAACTATACAAGAAAAGGTTGAAACGTCTTGACTATCCATAAAAGTCGCAATCACCCAAAAGAAGAATCGAAA
>OZJO01004200.1:0-11841 GCA_900406225.1 Acrobeloides nanus | reverse complement strand
TTATGAAAATTTAAAAGATTGATGCAAAAATCGATTTTTCCGCAAAAAATTCAAAAAAGTTTGTGTATTACAACGAAAAGCTTGTACACAAATTCAAACGCAATTATTTCAAAAACTACAACGATTCAGAACATGCCGTAAAAACAAAAAATGTTCCATTTTTCATGGTCTTTCCGAATATATCATTTTCATATGGTTTTAACTTACTGGACTAGTCCTTTAAATAAAGTCACAAAAATTTTTTTGAAGTTACAAAAAGTACTTTTAGAAGTTACAATAAATACTTTTGAGGTTACAAGAAAAAACTGGAGCCCCCCAAAGTGCATCTCCCTTTTAAAAAATTGAAAATAGACCTAGACTTTTTATTAAACTGAGATGAAATAGTCCTAAATCATCCTTTTATAATGCGAGAATCGTAGATTTGGTTGCGCAATTTTGAATCGTATGTAACCTCTTTTTTAGTTCGAGTTAGTTCAAAAGTTTCTATATTAACACATAAAATTAATTTCAAATTACATCAAATTACTGTTCTTTGATATCTAGAACACAAAATATTCACAAATGGAGCATTTCACAACATTGCACCACACATTTTTAATTCTCATTAACCTTGAATGTTTTTTGCTCGAATAATTTGTTTTCGAAATTCCTCCACTATTTTGAATCTTTTGCTTTCGTTCCATACCATAAAATATGCGATAAACAAAGATTTGCAGCGTCATTTTGCGTTTATTTTGAGAGAGACCAAATGCTCGTTTTTGCATTAATGATATTAAACAATTTCGAAATTTTCTCACAGAATTTGTTCGAAAAAGTTTCCTCGTGTGTTCGATCTGTGTACGTTGAACAAAGACATCAGTACTAATATATAAAAGAGAAGAAAAATAAGCCATTTTATTTTTAGAAAATGCGATTTTCTTATATTCTAAAGCATTCGCGTAATTTTTGGGGTCGTGGATATTGAGCACAAAACTTATAAGAAATTTTTTTCAAAAATTTCTTTTTGTATTATTGCAGGAACGACAGGGAATTTTCAAATATATAAAAATTATGGAAATCCAATTTATATTGGAGGAGATATACAGCTTTCAAAATCTTGTTCCATAAATGGGGCAGCCGGCACTAAGGGGTTAATAAAAAAAACTACCAAAAATTTCATAAAATGACTTTCTTTATAAAGTTACAAAAAAATACTTTTGAAGTTACAATAAAATACTTTTGAGGCTACAAAAAAATACTTTTGAGGCTACGAAAAAAATACTTTTGAAGTTACAATCGAAAAGTTACAAGAAAATACTTATGCCCTGTAAAAATATGCTTTTCACGTGTTACTTATTTCAAAATTTACATAGAAGCAGAGAATAAATCCCATCTTAATTTATAACTGATGATAAGAAATTCATATCACTTCTATATTTATATAAGCAGTCACTAGAGCTTAAAAATTTTTTTGTGAAGTTCTATAAACTTGTTAGATGTATTTTCATAATGAAATAGTCTTCTTAATACTTTGCATTTTTGGATTTTCAAGAGTTGAAGGACAAACAAGTCCATCTGTTTATGTTAACACCTCAAGGGGACAATTATTCGGGTACCATTTTGATCAAGGAGATGACACCAAACAAGTTTTCTATGGACAAGCAGATGTTTTCTTAGGAATACCTTATGTACAACCACCTGTAGGGCCGTTAAGATATGCGGTAAATTGTGGTTTTTCCATAACTATATGATATTTAACTTAAGAAACCTGTACAATTAGCTCAATTTCCTCAAAATCCTTATAATGCAACTTATTTACGCTCAATATGCCCTCAGCCTGGTAATAATGTCACATCGGAAGATTGTTTATACATAAATATTTATACTCCAAATGTAAGGTTAAATTTCATAATTTAAACTGAAACGTTAGGCAACATCTCAAACTAAATATCCTGTAATGGTATATATACATGGCGGTGCATTAATAACTGGAGATAATCATGTTGATCTTTCTGGCACAGTTAGGAATCTTGTTAGTCGAGGAGTCGTAGTTGCTAGTATACAATATAGGCTTGGCTTTTTAGGTAATAGTCTTTATGTCAGGACTGTAGCTAATGGCTGGGGTTTCAGGGAGGGTATAGATAGAGGGGCTTTCGGAATTAGAAAATAATGAAATTTAGTATCCAGAGGGGTTTTTCGACATGAGAAACACGAATCCAAAGGAATTTTTTTATTTTGACTATTGGAAGGCACCTCTACGAGGATAATATACTAAAAACCCTGTTTTTGTGAGATATTTTTGTCCATATTTCCGAAGTCTAGAAATAAAAAAATAACGGCGGATTCTTGTTCGGCGCATAGAAAAACCGTCAAAAATCGACTTCTATAGTCAAATATCAACGTTTAAAAAAAGTGATCATGAAATTTTAACCCTGTATTTAGTTGTATTTTAGGCTTCTTTACAACATTTACGGATGATTTTCCTCCCAATTTAGGAATGCTAGATCAAGTAAGAAACGACATTTAACAATAAATAGTAAGAAAATACTTTAGGTCGAAGCTCTAAAATTCATTAATGAAGAAATTGCCAATTTTGGTGGAGATCCAACAAAAATAACCATATTTGGGGAATCGGCTGGGTCAGCATCAGTTTCAGCACATACTTATTCTCCACTTTCACAACGTGAGTAAATTTCGCGTACAACTAACGAATTGATCATGTTGAGGTTTCTTAGGCCTTAGGCTTGGTGTGAGCGGCTTGCAAAACCGTTCTTAGGCCTTAAGTGTAGATTCTTGAGGTCTCAGGTCCTCTTAGCGCCTCTTCTAGCGTCTCTCGCGCTAGAAGAGGTGCTAGAAGAGGTTTGGGAAAATCTGATTTTTCCGAAAAAATGTCCCTATTTTTTCTAACACCTCTATGTACTAGGAGCCTAGAACTATCTGCATAAAAATAAACTTTATATTTTTNGCTAGAAGAGGTTTGGGAAAATCTGATTTTTCCGAAAAAATGTCCCTATTTTTTCTAACACCTCTATGTACTAGGAGCCTAGAACTATCTGCATAAAAATAAACTTTATATTTTTTCTAATTTTATTTTTAGCATATTTCCAACAAGCAATTCAAGAATCTGGAGCCGTACTAACTTGTTTCGAAGGTTCTCTAGGGTTCTCTAACCGAAACTTTTTATATGCACAAAAAGCCTGTAATTATACAATCGACCAATGGAATTCAGCCAACTATACGGCCTTGAAAAACTGTTTAATGAACATTACCACTAGTTCCGGCATAAATTTTTATAATGTAAAATCATATATTAAAAGGGCCGTTCGAAGCTCGATCCTGGCTTCTATACCCGTCCCGATAAGTACCTGACCCAGGCTTAACGAGCTCTAATAGATATACGGTCTTGTTCAAAACCAAACACGATAGGACTATGCCTGATCTCAAGCCAAAAGGATCTAGGCCTGATTGGATTTGTCCATTTATTGTTAGGCTCTAGCGGAACGTTTTTAATCAACAAAACAAATGATTCTAAAGCGTTTTAAAAAAATTTTTGAGTGACTCCACTTTTGAACATACTTTGGTCCATACTCCCCCTCCCTAGGTATGGGTCCGATTGGTGACCATGAGAATCTAAGCTATCTATGTTAACGGTCCCCAGGTCAAAGGCTCTAAAGTGGGTCGGGCTTCAGCCCCAAGTTGGTCTCTGTATATGATAGAAGGTTCTAAAAATAATTTCTTTTTTTAAAGATAGTTAATGGTGAAATTAAAAATCCAGGTTGTTGGAATATGGTTCAGGATAATAACTTCTTGCCTGACGTACCAAGAAATTTGGCTAAGAATCGAACTAACAAACCAATTATCATAGGAACTAACAAAGATGAATGGGCTCTAAGTAGGCTTTCTTGATTTTCAAGATCTTCGAAATTTTCAAGGTCTTCATGATTTTCTAGTTGATCAGTTTTTCTTCATCTATTAAATTTCTAGAATCCACAGATTTTCTATATTTTTTAGATTTATAGATTTTCTAACATTTAATTTTTTAGTGATGGGTTCAATCAACGTAAATCAGTCATTGAATTTTAATAAGAAGCAAAGCGAATATTATATTTCAAACCAATTTGCAGCTTTTTTCGGAAATCAGACTCAAATGGCTACCCAGATTCTCGAAAATTTATATATAGATCCAGGCGTGGCCGATGATGATCATGTCGCATGGCTGCAATACTGCGTGACTGTAAGCAATTTATTTGTTATAAGTTAGTAGTTCTATGCTATATGTAGCTACAGCTATACCTATACCCATACTTATACCTATATCTATACCTATGCATATACGTATACCCATAGGCGTAGCCGGGGGCTATAGTCCCCTTGTAGTCAAAAATTTTAAGAAAAAATACTTGGTCTTTTTAATTAAGGCAATATGTAGAGACTTATTGCTATGTTTAATAAGTTCAAATCGTTACCAATTTACTTGACTCAAAATATCTGTTACTACCTGATCACCTCGTTACTACCTTGACATTTGGATTGTCACTACCTTGACACCTTACTACCTTGTCGCCAAGTACTACCTTGACACCCAATGTTTGTTACTACCTATCACCTTGTTAATACCTTGATATTTTGATTGTCACTACCTTGACACCTTACTACCTTGACACCTTTACTATCTTGTCACCAAGTTACTACCTTGACACTCAATGTCTGTTACTACCTTATCACCTCGTTACCACCTTGACATTTGAATTGTCACTACCTTGACATCTCCTTACTACCTTGACACCTACTCCCTTATCACCAAGTACTACCTTGACACTTTGATAGTAACGTTACTACCTTAATCCCCATGAAATTTTCACTATTTATTTTATCTATAAAGCTTCTTTCAAAGGTCGGCACTTCATTCTCGTTCACTGGTTTTTCGGCTAAAGATGCTGAGCTTTATTTGCTAAATAATAACACTGATGTATACATGTATCAATTTACTTATTGGACGCCAGATATTTGGCCTTATACTGAGTATCCAGTCCCCGGCTGGCAGCGTAATGAAAAATATCTATAAACTATTAAACAAAAAATTTTTAGCCGTGCCACATGTAGCCGAAATTCCTTTTGTGTTCTTTTGGGGGATGATAACAGAATCTAAAACTAACATGACCAATATCAAAATTGGCAACTTTTTCGGAGAAACATGGACCAATTTTGCAAAATATGGGTATAAATTGTAGAAATTTTATTAAAAAAGTAGAGATTTTTTCTAGAAAACCGACAATGGACGATACTTGGACAAGAACGAAATCTTTGTTTACTAATATGGAATATATTGACATTAATCAGAATCCAACCATGAAGTCGGGATATAGGGCGATTGATCAAGTTCTATTTAATAGAGTAAGTTTTAAAAATTATATTTTTTAAATTCTAGAAAATTTATTTTTTAGTTAAAAAATCAATTGGGGCCCCCTGACCCACTCACTCATGGACCCAAAATTGAAGGGGGACTACCTCATAGACCCCGCCGAACATATAAGGTCACAGTTGCACAACCCCGGTACCCTCCGGTAAAATTTTAACGAGGGTAGGTCATGGGATGGGGTGAGGGGTAGGTCATGTGTCACGGGTAGAGGGGGGTAGGTCATCGGTCTCTGGGCCGATGACAATTAAAAAAAAAGGTCGCCAATCTGGGGAGGGGGGAGGGGTAATAAAAACAAAAATTTTCGACCGGGGTCCTGCAACTGTGTATGAGGTGGTCCATAAAAATTGGGTGACAGAAGACTATCTTAAGCTAAAAAAAGGTCCTTTTTTGGGACCATCTCATCAGGGTCCCTCCTCCTCCCACCTTGCCGACCTATGTTTATGATAGTTTTATAGAAAAGGTCTAAAATTAATCGAAAATTCTAGAAAATTTTTCAACTTATTTTTTATTATTAAGCTATTGCCAATATTTCTTGGTACGTTCCCACCAGAAATGCCCGACTACAATAATGGTTCCATTATACCAACTGGAGCACCTCCAACGGGCACGCCTCAAGCTCACACATCTGGTTCAACTACAACATCGGCACCATTTTCCACGACATTTACTCACACATCTGGTTCGACTACAACATCGGCACCATTTTTCACGACATTTATTATAGCGCTGGTCGTAAAAAGTTTTTAGTTGGTTGGAACTCTTTGTATGATATTTTTATGCTACTTGAAACCATCTTCACTATAAAAATATTTATTTAAAAAATAACTGATCCAAAAGTTCAGACAACGGCTCATCAAAATCTAATGCATATTGATGTAGTCTCATATGTTTCCTTTTCATCAACCCCATTTGTATGTAAATTTGGCGCGTATCTGCGGCAATTTGAGCGAGTCTAGGAATTAGGCTCAAAATTTCGAGATATCTTTTTGCTCCACATTCTGCTCCCATATTCGTTTGAAGGTATTTCAACAACAAACTAGCATACGATTCTCGATGCTCGGTTAATAATCGATTCCCTTTTTCAGAAATGCCTGGGATAGTGGAGTAGCAGAATATTATGGATTTAAGGAGGATGTATTCTACTAGATTTAAATTCGCGTTTTCAATCGAATTCTCGTTCTGGCAATAGACTTTGTATTCAATTTGGGAAATTTCTCTGCAAAAATGGTTAAAGGAGAGTCCGGTTTGTGGTCACTTTGTGAAAAATTTTTTCAGCAATCGTTGCGAAAATGACTCTTTATGGTTAAAAATAAGCGAAAAAGCGATACCACGCATTTCCAAGACATGAAAACGTACTTTTCATAGAGCCATGATGGGGGTATTCCTGAAAGGTCTAGCAATGCCTTTCAATAATAAATATTAATGGTCAGAACTTTTTGTACGACCTGTATGAAAAAATAATATATTCGGAAAGATCATGAAAAATGGAGCACTTTTTATTTTTACGGCATGTTCTGAATCATTGTAATTTTCGAGATAATTACTTTTGAAATTTTGAATTTGTTACAATCTCTTCGTTGTAATACAAAATCTTTTTTGAATTTTTTGCGAAAAAATCGATTTTTGCATCAATTTTTTAAATTTTCATAAAATGAAAATTGTAGCAATTTTTTATAGCTAAATGAGACGAACAAAATGACACCAAAATTATCCAATTTGAACATTGTTTTGGGTTATTGAAACGAAAATTCTGATTCATGTTTTCGTTTCAATAACCCAAAACAATGTTCAAATTGGATAATTTTGGTGTCATTTTGTTCGTCTCATTTAGCTATAAAAAATTGCTACAATGTTCATTTTATGAAAATTTAAAAAATCGATGCAAAAATCGATTTTTCCGCAAAAAATTCAAAAAAGTTTGTGTATTACAATGAAGAGCTTGTAACAAATTCAAAATTTCAAACGCAATTATCTCGAAAACTACAACGATTTAGAGCATGCCGTAAAAACAAAAAGTGCTCCATTTTTCATTTTTTTCACTGTGCTCTCTCTCGGTTCGAGAGAGGACACAGTGTAAGATATCGCCACTTAAAAAATTGAAGTTTTCGTGAAAAATTGTCTATTTTTTCGCTTTTTGTCATTTTTTTGTTTCGCTCCCCATGTTTATTCTTTGGCACCAAAGCGAGGCCGAGCCCTTGAGTGCCGAAGGCACTCTGTCTCCCGGTTTTGTAGCTCAAACTAATAATAAATTGAATATAATTGCAAATCGATGTTGATTATATTAGGTTGTTTCAAAAGTTCTTGGCCAAGAACAAAATTCGTTTTATTTCAACAACTTGGTATGAAAATTTTCCTTCCCTCAAACTTGCCTCTGTTGTGTAGTGACAAAGCAGCGGCTTCGTAGCCGCAAGGTCGCGGGTTCGAATCCCGCTTGGATCCAATTTGGATTCCAAATTAGACAATTTAGAACCATTGGCTAATTTGGAACCAAAATGGCTCCAAGCGGGATTCAACCCGCGACCTTGTTTCCACGAATCCGCTGCTTTGTCACTGCACCACTGAGGCAAATTTGAGGGAGGGAAATTTTTCATACCAAGTTGTTGAAATAAAACGAATTTTGTTCTTGGCCAGGAACTTTTGAAACAACCTAATATTATTTATTATAAAAAGGAAGAATAAAAAATCATAAACATTTACGATAAGATAATCCGAAAAAAATCTTGAAACATTTTTAAAACTCTATAGATTTCTGATTTACATAGGATAATAACAAAATTAGCTGCTTCTGCTCACTACTCGTTACTCTGGTTCACTATAAATGTGAAAAAATGAGCTTTTAATACCAGGCGACCAGTTGAGTTTCATATTATGAAAAAAAATGAACGGCACCATTATTTAACAGAATTATTAAACATCTTGAAGTATATGTTACTTTCAGCATTTTTTGAAAGAATTTTTATTTCATTAGATTTCATCTTCCTTCTAATTATATTATAAATAGTCGGTATAACAATGGTATAAATGCAAGGAACCTAAACGTTTTATTAGAACATGCATAGGCATATTTATGAGGTGTTGTTCGAGCAATTGCTCCCATCCACCGTAATTTGGATTCCTGAAAGGGTGGGGAACTTTTTCCGGCCCAAAATCACAAGTGTTCCCTTATGATTGATATTTTTTCGTCCCTATGAAGGAGAAATTTAAAAAATCTTTAAAAATTCAATTTTCAAGGAAAATAGCCTGAAATCGATTTTTCTTCAATGGAATTTTTGGTTTAGAATTTTTTCGCTTAAAATTTTGACTCAGTCTTGACTCGGTTTTGATTTAGAATTGACTCAGTTTATATTTGACTCCGTTTAGAATTGACTCGACTTATTTTCGCGAAAATACTGTTTTTTCAGCATTTTATACAGACAATAAAATGTTGGAAAACCGTTATTTTAGCAAAAACAAGTCGAAGAAAGCATTTTCATGCTTCGGGAGTGCAGCCCGTGTTCCTGCGCTAAAATGTGTGTCAAAAAAATTTCACCCTCACTTTTCAGTTGCTTTGTTAATTTTATAATCAAACATTTTTTACCGTATTAGCACATTCTATTAAAAACCAAAAAGTGATTGGGTATACACCATGAAAGAATAACCTCACTGTCACCGTGAATAATGAATAAAGGCAAAATAATAAAGAGTGTGCAATAGTTAATGGCAATATAACGCTCATGATTCTGGCATTTTCATAGACTTGATACGATTGGCCTAGACGATCATGAGAAAATGCCATCGTGACGAAACGACTAAAAATTTTTAAATCTACGATCATACGTGACCGGGGGGGGGGGGGGTACACGGTCCCATCCCTTACTACGTCATCATGGCCAAAATTTTAAAAAACATCATCACATCGCGGCCGGCCGAAAAAACATAAAGGGGACCATTATGATTTTCAAAATTTTCATGATTTTTTCCGAGGTAGTACCACCCGGGTGGTTCCACCCACACCACCCATCTAATTTTTTTGACTATATTGCACCTAGTTTTTTTCAAAAATTCAATTTTTCATGAAACGAGAGTGGGCTCATTCGATTTCTGGTGAAAAATTACACCAAGGGGTTTAATGAAGTTTATTTGGGCCGCTAAAAAACTCAGGAAACCCGAGAAAATGGCATTTTTTGAAAAACATTTTTGAAGCTTTTTTCCCGGGTTTCCTGCGCGTTTCAGCACGTCAAATAAACTTCATTAAACACCTTGGTGTAGTTTTTGACAAGGAATCGAATGCGCCCACTCTCGTTTCATGAAAAAAATTGAATTTTTCAAAAAAAACTAGGTGCAATATAGTCAAAAAAGATTAGATGGGTGATGTGGGTGGAACCACCCCACCACCCTCGGTGGTATCACCCGGGGTGGTGGACAGTCGTGCACAACAATTGACTGACTAATTGAAAAAAAATTCATTATTTTTTCAAAATTTCTTTCCCAGTAAGAGATTAGACGCAAGAACATATCAAAACTGATTTAGTGAAGTTTTCCTGTCAATTGCAATTGACACTTTTTTTCACTTGTCAATTGCAATTGATACGTGTCAATTGCAATTGATACATGTCAATTGGAATTGACTCTGAAAAGAAACTTTTTTCACTTTTCAATTGCAATTGCCTCTTTTTTCACTTGTCAATTGCAATTGACAGGAAAACTTCACTAAATCAGTCTGTTTTGATATGTTCTTGTGTCTAATCTCTTACTGGGAAAGAAATTTTGAAAAAATAATGAATTTTCGTTTTTCAATTAGTCAGTCAATTGTTGTGCATGACTGGTGGTGGGTAGTACCACGTTTTTGCCCCTTGGTCTCACCCATATTGTCCACGTATGATTGTGATTAAATCTTAAAGATTTAGCCATAGAAGAAACATAAGGGACATATACGAAGTCATTTTTTTGCTTACGTTTTCAGAGAACGACGATTTTTAATAGTAATAATTATATCTATTACTAAAACAACTAAATCGACCATCATTAATGTTGCATATTCGATGGTCCAACGTTGGGAATTTGTTGGTGTAGTCATGAAGCAAGATATCATTGTTCTATTTAAATCTTCTCCATATAATATGTAAAAATTCCATAGAATGAAAGATAAAAACTAAAATTTTAAATGCGAAACACAAAGAAAATATTAAAATTACTAGAAATAAAGTGCTGATGATCCCAAATTTTATCCCAGCAGCTTCATATTTTGCTGGATATAATATAGCTACAGTTCGTTCGATGCACAAAACGATGTGTAACCAAGTGAATCCGACTATCGCGAAATTCATTCCATCATGGAGTATGACGCATTGCCAAAAGGGCATGCGTAGTTCACATGGGTTTGAGTATGTATAATAGTTTACCTACAAAAATAGTTTAGAAAAATCTTAAAATTTTGAAGGAGTGTTAAGTTTTTGAAAAAAATCGAAAAAATTGAAAAATATCAACAAAAAATTGAAAAAATTGGAAAAAAATGAAAAATCGAAAAAAAATGAAAAAAATTCGAAAATGAAAAAAATCGAAAAAATTGGAAAAAAATTGAAAAATGAACCAAAAAACGCAACAAAAAAAAATTTGGGGATGATCCCTTGAGCGTTGAAGGCGCTCAGTCTTCAGGTTCCTTTGAATTTCAAGAATTTTTTTAAAAATAATTTTTCTCAGACTCCTCTCTTTCTAAAATGTGATTTTTGGTGAACTAACCACTAGACACCGCTATTATTTTTTATACAAGTTTTGCACGCCGAGGAAAGATACATACTTGATGATAAAACTGCAAGCATAGATTGGACATAGCGTGCATTAGGTATAGGCCTATAGCACATACAATAAATATCTAAAAATACGATGATTAAAGGACCAGTCCAGTAATTTACAACCATACGAAAAAATGATATATTCGGAAAGAATATGAAAAATGGAGCATTTTTTGTTTTTACGGCATGTTTTGAAACCTTGTAGTTTTCGAGATAATTATGTTTGAAATTTGAATTTGTGTACAAGCTCTTCGTTGTGATGCACAAACTTTTTTGAATGTTTTGCGGAAAAATCGATTTTGGCATCAATCTTTTAAATTTTCATAAAATGGACATTGTTGCAGTTTTTTATAGCTAAATGAAACGAACAAAATGACACTAAAATTATCCAATTTAAACATTGTTTTGGGTTAATGAAACGAAAACATGAATCAGAATTTTCGTTTCAATAACCTAAAACAATGTTCAAATTGGATAATTTTCGTGTCATTTTGTTCGTCTCATCTAGCTATAAAAAATTGCTACAATGTTCATTTTATAAAAATTTAAAAGATTGATGCAAAAATCAATTTTTCCGCAAAAAATTCAAAAAAGATTGTGTATTACAACGAAGAGCTTGTAACAAATTCAAAATTTCAAACGCAATTATCTCGAAAACTACAACGATTCAGA
>OZJO01004195.1:0-26310 GCA_900406225.1 Acrobeloides nanus | reverse complement strand
AGTTCCACAGATTTCTCCCACAACGCATCTTGGAGGGCTTCATCATGAGCCAAGAGCTTACTAAGAGATTTTTCGTCATCCCAGCAACTTTCATAATACTTTCCACTATCCTAAAAACCGGAGGTTCATCAACGGACAACACAACAATATACCTTTTCAACATCCGGTGAAGCGGCACAATAAACGGATGTAGCAGCACCTTGTTGTATAGTTTTTGTAAATGGCTTGAAGATAGCGTTGCTAATTTTGCTGAGAATTCCATAGCTTCGAGAAATGCCTAAAAAAAAATTTTGTACTGACAAGAAGGAATGCACCAGAAGTTAGTGCGATTTCCACAAAAATCCGGTATATTATTGTAGAGTACCCCCCCCCCCCCCCCCACTTGTTGGTAGAAATGGTGGAGTTAGCTGCTAATTCGCTATAACCTATTGGAGCTACAAGGAGTTTTATGTCAAAGAATATCGTTTGAAAACATCTTTATTTGTCTTCTTTCGTCAAAAATTTTCGACATTTTCCACCGTTTTTAGCCCTATGGCGGTATTTCCTGATAGTTTTTAGAAAAGGTAGAAAATTTTTTTTGAAAAATTGATTTTTTTGGGGTCCAAAAAATCAATTTTTCAAAAAATTTTCAACTTTTTCTAATAGCTAACAGAAATTTAAATGTCATATCTCCGTCATTTTCAATCCGTTTAGGCTAAGCAATCGCTCATTGAATTCCTGAGAGCACGGCAAACAACTTTGTAGAACATCAATTTTCATGACAAAATTTCTATGATGGAGAAAAACCATTTTCATGAAAATCAATGTTCTACAAAGTTGTTCGCCGTGTCCTCAGAAATTCAATAAGCTATCGCTTAGCCAAAACAGATTTAGAATGCCCGAGATATGACATTTTAAAGTTTGGTCGGATTTTATTTTCCGCTAACTGTACTTGTAGCGATCATCGAGCCTGGATGAAGAACATATGTATTGATTCCATTCTTGTGTTCTTCACGATGCAATTTGAAAGCAAACAACACGTTGCACAGCTTCGAATAAGCATACAGCTTATAGGCTATTTCACGAGTATTCGGATCTGGAATAAGACGCGCAAGCTTGGTGTCGGTTGTTGCAGTTAATGGAATCTGAATTGAAATTAAGATTAGCCAATCATAAAATGACTTACGCCAGAGTGATTGTGCGAGTTTGAAGAGACAACAACAATACGGCTCGGTGCGGATTCGCGAAGCTTCTCCAACAACAAATATGTTAGATCTAAGCAATGAAAACTAGTATTGATTAGGTCTTTCCCACTGAACGTGAAATTTTTAGAAAAAAAGTTTTTCATCATCTGAAATTGACCCCTCTAAGGGTAATTTTATGAGGGAAATTCGAATTTCCCATTTCCGAGACCTGAAAATCTTTCCCCGAGCCAAAAAAAGGCTATTTATATGACGCATGGCATGTGATTCTTGTCAAAAATGTGTCATATAAATAGCCATTTCTTGATTCAAGGAAGATTTTTAGGTTACGGAAATGTGAAGTTCAGATTCCCCGCATAAAATTACCCCTAGAGGAGTCAATTCTAGATGATGAAATTTTTTCGAAAAATTTCACGTTCAGTGGGAAAGACCTAATCGACAAACAATGTGCTAGGCTTTTAAAATAAAGCTTACAAAAGTGGCCCAAATGATTGATCCCAAAAGTCGTCTCGTAGCCATCAATAGTATTTTTAGTAGTTGATCCAAGAACTCCAGCATTAAGAATAAGTACATGCAAAGGCCTTAATAGAAATTTTTTAAATGTAGAAAACCAAAATGTGGACTACTTGATGCCAATTTACATGGCGTATAAAAAACAGAAATTTGGGGATAAATTATGCGAAAAATCGATTGCGCGCATTCACAAAGACTATATACGCTTCCCTGAATCAGGAAATCGTAGTATGTGTATTGAAGCGAAAATCGAAAATTTTTAGATTTTCTGAGCAAATTTATGTGGGAAACCGATAGCGCGCATTTCCAACGCTACCCTAATCCTGAATCAAAGAAAAATTGATGTATTATAGCAAAAATTGGTCATTGCTTCAATACGCACACCCCGATTCACTGGATCATAAAAGCATTTTCAAACTTTGAGAATGCGCACAATCGACTCCCCCACATAAATTTACACCCAGAAAGTCATTTTCAGATAGAAAATCTAAACATTTTCAATTTTCGCTTCAATACACACACTCTGATTCCCTGTTTCAGGGTCAGAGAAGCGTTGAAAATCGATTTCCCGCATTGAAATTAGTCCTAATAGGGTCAGTTTTGAAAATTTTCGGGTCGAAAACAACATGAAAAAATCACCCAAATTCCAGTTTTTTAAATATACCCTGTACTTCTTCCTACAGGATATTAAAGCCTAACTATTTCTAAAGCCTACCATCCTTTAGAAAGAAACTCCTTAACAGCAGCCTGCACTGATTGGAGTGATGAAAGATCCATGTGAAGAATATCAATGGTGCGCTTATCCGTCTAAAAGACCTAGTACATTTTGGGACCGTATTTCATTATTATCTATCAAATTATCTGAGTGGCATGTGACTAAGCAAAGCAAAAATTTTTTGTTCAATAATCCCATGGAATAAAACAAAGGTCCAATAAAATTTTTCAATTTTAGACCACGTTTAATGGGGTAAAAGAGCCAAAAGTAGCAGTAACAAACCTCCTTGTAAATATTGTCTCGCAATTGCTCCGACAAAACAATATTGCGATTTGCCATCACAACATGCGCTCCACGTAATGCTAAAGTGCGTGCAGTTTCGGTGCCAATTCCAGCCGTAGTTCCGGTAATAAGTATGGTTTTACCCGTTAAATCAACATCTTTGACGACCTAAAAATTATTTTTCTTACAAGGAACCGTCCCGAAGTGTGATATCGAAATCGCTATCGAAACCTAGCGCAAATTGCTCCCCATATATGATTTACTCACAAAAATAAAGGATTTTTTCCGTGTGAGCAACTTTTGATTTTCTCTATAGCTCCCAAAGGGTCGATTTTTGACAAAAATCTGATTTTTTTTTATTCAGTTTTTTTTCATTCGCAGTCCTGGTCTAAGTATATTTTTAATGTTCTTGGATCGAAAATCAGATTTTTTGACATTTTTTTCTGATCTTCATTTTTTTCATTCCGAACCCTATATATGCGGAACAATTTGTGCTAGGTTTTCGATATGGTTTCTTGTTAGAGAAATAAAAACACTTATTCAACAAGCATAAAATCTCGCAAGTTTGAAAAGTCATAATTTTAAGCAAAATCTATCTCTCTCATATCCAATATGTAGACAGAACCACAAGAACAGGCGGGTGGGGATTGGGTTCCGGTCAACCGGAACTGCGGTTCCGTTATTACGAAATCGATGTTCCGGTCGAATCCGTTGATGTTTTTAGATGTATATAGCTGTAATAGATTTAAAAGTCTCAACGGAGCCATGGTAACATAGCCGGGACAGCGAGTTTTTACGATTCCGGTAACCGGAATCGTAAAAATCCCCTGTCTCGGTCATTTTTATTCCGATTCCGTTGAGGTCTTTAAATCTATTACAATTATATACAAGGGAAGGGCAAAAGTCCTCGCCAAAGGGGCAAAAAGTTCTTGCCAAGGGGGCAAAAGTCCTCGCCTAAGGGGCGGTATATTCTCGCCTAAGGGGCAAAAGTCCTCGAACTTTTTGCCTCCTTGGCGAGAACTTTTGCCCCTTTGGATAGGACTTTTGCCCCTTAGGCGAGGACTTTTGCCCCCTTGTACATCTAAAAGCATCAATGGAATCGACCGGAACCGGAGTGGAACATGACCGACACTACGATTCCGGTCGACTGGTGGGGATTTCGTCACCTTCCTGGCTGCGCTACTGCCCATATCAAATGTTATGTAACTTACTTCTAAAGCCGATGTTCGCGATCCATATTTTCGATGATAAGTCGGTTCTTGGACAGTCGAGCTAGCCGTTGAGGTAACATTTTCATTTTTAGTTTCTTCGCTCATCATTTCAAACCAATTCTTTAACAATAACTTAATTTGCTAAAAATGTTCAAAACAAATATAAATCACTACTGACAAGACACTTTTTTCACAGTCCAGCAAATAAACAACCGAGTTTTTTTATATGCACATTATGCACTCTGCACCCTATAAACTACATTTTTTTATAGCAGAGTCAAGTCGAAGAAATTGAATACATTCCAAAAAATTTTTTGTTGATGACCTTCAGCAGATTTGAATGTAATTGAAATAGTTTTCCATATAAAAACAGCGCACAATTTAAAAAGATAATAAAGGTCGACTGACTATCATGTACAGGGTGAGACAAAATAAACCGGTCACCTGATTTTTTCAATTTTTGAAGGTTTTTAAGAAAATCTTTTTCTTGAAAACATAACAAAAAACAAAGAAAAAAAGCAAATTAATAGATTCATTCAAAATGGTCTCCTTGCATTCCATACAAGACTTCAAACGCTTTGAAAAGTTGTCTACGATTTTGAAAAAGGGATCGAGTTTGCATTTCTTAGGGTGCCCATAAACCGTTGGCGTGCGCAAAAAACACTGTAAACAAGTAAGCCATTGGCGTATGAATGCAAAAAACACTGTAAGCCGTTGGTGTACGCCAACGATTTTTATCGCGCGCCAGTGCAGTTTTGCACAAAAAATATAGTTTTCTTGTAAGATTTTGTAGAATTTTCATTTTTAGACAATTTCTGAAGATTTTTGCGCAACATCCGACATTTTTCTGATGCGCCAACGGAACTTGTGCACTTTGGCCCCCCCAAAAATTTGGGGGGGGGCCTAACTGCACTGATCAGTGCAGTTCGGACCCCCCAAATTTTTGGGGGGTCCGAAGTGCATAAATTCCTTTGGAAATTTATGCACTTCGGACCCCCCAAAAATTTGGGGGGNGGGGGCCTAACTGCACTGATCAGTGCACTTCGGACCCCCAAAATTTGGGGGGTCCGAAGTGCATAAATTCCTTTGGAAATTTATGCACTTCGGACCCCCCAAAAATTTGGGGGGGGGCCAAAGTGCACAAGTTCCATTTTTGCGCAACATCCGACATTTTTCTGATGCGCCAACAGCATTTTCTTGTTTGCCATCGGCTTTTTCACATGCACCAACGCCTTTTTCCGCGCGTTAACGATTTTGCAAAAAACTGCGCACCAACGCAGTTTTTGCACAATGAATCTGATGAACAAGGAAGATTTTTTTGCAAAAAGAGTCGAAAACAAGTTCAAAAATAGAAATACCAAAATCTCATATGAAAATGAATATTTGCGCAAGAAAAGTCGTTGGCGCGTGATAAAAAATGCCAAAATCTTGCAAGAAAACTATGTTTTTGTGCAAAAACTGCGTTGGCGCGCGGGAAAAAGGCGTTGATGCGCGGGAATAAGGCGTTGACGCACGGGAAAAAGGCGTTGACGCGCGGGAAAAAGCCGATGGCACACGAGAAAATGCCGTTAGCGAGTCAGAAAAATTTTTTTGTGCAAGAATCTTCAGAAATTGTCCAAAAATGCAAAATTTCACAAAATCTTGCAAGAAAACTATATTTTTTGTGCCAAAACTGCGTTGGCGTGCGCCAACGGCTTACAGTGTTTTTTGCACTAGCGCGCCAACGCCTTACTTGTTGCTTACAGTGTTTTTTACGCGCGCCAACGAGATATGAGCACCCTTACCAAATATCTTAAAAGGCAAAAATGAAAAATTGAATTTTTAATTTTCCTAGAGGGGGTATCCCCATGGTTTTGGTGTCGTTTTTCTTCTCTCAGTGAGCTCTTTCCAAAAATCTAAGTCGTAACGGGATTGGACTTAAGGTTACAAAATTCGGTGACACAAACAGACATTTCTCGTTTAATATTAAAAAAGATCATTTTAGGCCACATGCAATCACGTACAACTGTTTTTATGGTGATCTGGAAGAATTTGAAAACTCGATTTTTGCCCACGGTGCACCACAAAAATGGGTCCAAAAATTTCATCAAAATATCTCGTCCCTTGAAATTGCATTTTTTTGACCTAATGTTCGGTTTTTTTGGGAATCTAGGCACCCTCGAAATTGACCTAAAATTATCGAGCACAATCTCAGAACACACATTGAAAACGTCTTTTTCATGCTTTATAAGCAAAAATCAATCGTTTCCAGTCAGTTTTGGAGCAGATCAAATTTGGGACCCACTTTGGTAAGCAGTGAGATTAGCTTTATAACACCGCTTTTCTCTTACACCAATAACTGTCACGTTTCCATATAAAATCAGTTTGGCGTCTAATCTGACTTCAAACAGACATTATCACACAAGCCGATTATTATGTCCTTATATTGTCTTATATAAAAATTTTCAAGCTGTCAAAACTCAAAGTCTATATGCATTAGGTAAAAATCTATCAAATGTTTTTGTCTAATAAAACAGTTCAACATATAGTTCTGTTTTACATATTTGCGTTTTCTACTATTATAATTGGAGGTATTGAAAAGAATCTTAATATAGAGGTTCAACAAAAGTCAACCACGCTTAACCTAACGGCATCTTCCGATTCTGAATGCTCATGCGGAAATAAAGAAAGGTACTTAAATGAGGTGAACAAGGAAATAAGTCTATTTTCAAAAAATACATATTGTAACAATATGAGCTGCTCATGGGAGATTTATGTCGATTATTCTCACCCATTAGATTTCGTAAGAATAGCGGTTGGCTCACAAACTTCACCGTTTTTAACCATTACAAATTGTGGAAAAGATCATCCTCTGTTTTCGCCTGGATCCTATAACTATTATCCTATAACACAAGAAATCAAATTATGCGCTTTATTTCAATCCAATTTGGATTGTGATTCTGGATGTCAATTTGACGTATTTTTTAATTATTATAGTGATCATATGTTAGATATGCACGAAGTAAATGTTAAGATCAGTGGCGTAGCGGCTCTAGGAACTTCCACAACGAAAAAAGCGGAATTTCCACAACGATTTTCACAGGAAAATTGACCGTTGTGGAAGTTCCGCTTTTTTCGTTATGGAAGTTCCTAGAGCCGGCGTAGCTAGGGGTTTTATTTTGGCGTTTTAAGCATTAAAAGGGGAACCATTTATTGCAAAAATCTGATTTTCTTTCAAAAAATGAATTTTAACATGTAGGGTAAAAAGTAGGCGAAAAATTGATTGCGCGCATTCCCGAGCCGTGAAACCTTCACCACGACCCATCTACGGGGAAGTGGCATCCTTTTATCTGCTAGCTTGGTCTCCAATTTGTGCACTTTCCTTTCTAGATCTTCTTTTTCGGCTTCAATACACCCTTTTTCATCTTCCAAACGCGGGGCCTTTTCTCGGAAAAAATCGATTTGTTGTTGCTTTGTTAGGGGTTTTGGTTTCGAAGTGGCTTGTTCTTTTCCTTTCCTTGCTTCATTCATTTTGCTAACTTTACTTTGACGTGCATCGGCTTTGATCTTTCATTTTTCCAATATCTTCATGTTTGCTTCTTGCTTTTTTTATTGAAACGAAAACTCTGATTCATGTTTTCGTTTTAATAACCCAATTCAATGTTCAAATTGGATAATTTTGGTGTCATTTTGTTCGTCTTATTTAGCTACAAAAAATTGCTATAATGTTCATTTTATGAAAATTTTAAAAAATGATACAAAAATCGATTTTTCCGCGAAAAATTCAAAAAAGTTTGTGTATTATAACGAAGAGCTTGTAACAAATTCAAAAATTCAAACGCAATTATCTCGAAAACTACAACGATTCAGAGCATGCAGTAAAAACAAAAAATGCCCCATTTTTCACGATCTTTTCGAATATATAATTTTTTCATATGATTGTAACTTACTGGACTGGTCCTTTAAAAATTTTCTCTAAAAACGTCTATTTTTGCAGTAAATGGTTCCCCCTCTTTAAGGGGGGTCCAATTTAGAGCCGAGTAGAAAATTTTTTTTAACAAGTGACCCTCTAGGGGTAATTTTATGCGAGGAATCCATTGCGTGCACTCCTGAACCTTGAAAATGCTTCCATGACACTGATTCAGGGAAGGGATCCGTGTATTGAAGCGAAAATCAAACATTTTCAGATTTTTATGAGAAAACCGTCGATTCTTAGGTTTTTCTAGGCGGGGAATCGATTGCGCGCACTCTCGAACCGTGAAAACGCTTCCTTGACCTTGATTCAGGGAAAAACCAAACAAATAAAGCACGCGCGAACACATTTGTTTGTTTATAATAAAAATCAACTCTAACAACGTTTATATAACTCTCTTTACGTAAATAGATTGATTTTCGCTTCAAAACACCGATTCCTTTCCTGAATCAGGGTCAAGGAAGCGTTTTCAAGGTTCAGGAATGCGCGCAATCTATTCTTCGCATAAAATTACCCCTAAAAGGTCACTTGTTAAAAAAATTTATTTAAATTTTTTACTCGGCCCTAAGTTGGACTCTCCTTTAATAATTTTAGGAAGTCGTTTTAAATGAAAATTTACCAATATATCTGATAGATATTAACTGGGATAGGATAAAAGTTGATTATGACGACGGTGGCTTTGTTTATTTTTTCGGCATTTTTTCCGCGATACACCAAAATGGAACCTTGGAATTATGGCTGGTCAACAACGTGCACAACTTCACTGACATCAACTTAAAACAAGGCATTGCCGATGTTTACAAATCTGATAACCTAACAAATTATTTGGATTATAAACTATTCTCAGAAAGAAATATTGGTTCGTTTGTTTCCAACTCTAGTTTATCTACCATGGTACATGCGCTCGGGATTAATTCAATTCTTGGAAGTTACCAAATCTGCTTTCGAAACCGTGAACTGCATTCAGCCAATTGTGACACAGATGAAAACTTACAATTTGCCTTTCCTCTGCATCAACTCCACAACAAGAGCATAGGATCAAATGACCAATCGAATTGTCTTTTGTCTATAATTCCAGCTCACTCTCAATCTGTTTTTGTTACTGACATCATGAATATAGAATACTACGCGCAAATATTGCATATATCCAAACTTGAATATAATGGCACCGGACGCGTCAAAGTCGTCTCTGGCTACAATGACACATTTACTTTATTCGACTTTGATAGTAATACGGTTTTACTGTGGAATGATACAATAGTGTATGGTCAAATGGTCTCGTTTATTATTCCAAGTCATGGTCAATTATATATAGAATATGAAAGCGTAAATTCTGCTGAAGAGATACAGGTAAATTCTTTTGTATGACATAAGCAGCGAGATTTAGAGTTTTTATACAAACCGTGCAGGGATTGTTCAGTCGGTGAATTACCCCCAATCTTCTTTTGGACAATCTCTTCGGACATCTATAGCTTGCTCGAATAATAACGGATATGCCAAATATAACATAGTGATTGTCTTTGCCGAAATCTCGGATGATGGACAGTTGGAAATATCTAGTGGAAACCGAATAGTCTATACTACAAATTCTGTAAGTAAGATCAGAGTGTGAACGAACAAGTCCTTTCGTTACACGTTATTTGAGAAAACCGAGCTTCGGAACGCACCAAATTTTTTCATCGGTTTTAATTAGTGTTATCTCTAGTGAATACCTTAGGCTGAGGCTTAGTCTCAGGCTTATGCTTAGCCTTAGTCTTCCACCTGTCCCACATAGGTCAAAATCGAAAATTAAGGAAAGGAAAAAAAATTTTCACGTAATTTTACGGGGGGGTTTGCCTTCACAACTTTTTTTGATCCGTTAAAATTAACATTTCGACCTCCGGGGATCTAACCCTTCCCATTAGAAATGGAAATCTAGCGTCCTAGCCATTCGGCCACTAAGGTTGCTTCAGCCCAATAACATTTCCAATATGGGTTTTGATAAATCGTCAAAAAAATTTTTGTGCGCCAGGCATTAGACGAAAGCTTGGTTTTCTCAAATAACATGTTTGAAAAAAAAGTTTTAGAGTATTACCAAAACTCTGGTTCTCCCACCATTGAATGGCACAGAAGTTGTTATCAATTATCAACAAGGAAATAACATGACCAGAGGAGTGTTAATTCAATATGAAGGACAGTTTGTGCCCTTTGCTAAGCAACCTCCTCCAAAGTCATATCTCATATGGGAAATTTTGGGACCAGTCTTGGCCATAGTTCTCATAAGCTCGATCTTGATTTCCTGCTATTATTATCGAGTGCGCCAGAAGGAAAAACAACTGAACTTCATCATAGAAATCATGAAAGACCAGAAGCGGTTTTCACCCGAAGAAATCGAAGAACTTAAAGAGAAACGCGATGAATTCACAATAATAAAGAAAAATCTCAAAATCTACTATGAATTCCCACTTGGTCAAGGAGCCAGTTCTTCGGTTTATGTTGGTTTCATCTATGGAAAGTCTCCACTGATGGTGACTACAGGACTAATTGAGACCCAACGCTTTCAAGACTGCAAAGTGGCGGTGAAAGTCCCTTCAAGTTTTGGGCAGGATGAGACAGAGCAACTCTTCAGGGAAATCGATTCGATGAAGAAAATCGGCTACAATGAAAATGTGATCTGCATGCTGGGAATATGCTTCCTAGATGAAAAGCCTGTTATAGCGTTTGAGCTAGCCGATAAAAATTTGTTGAGCTATGTGCGTACCCTACGAGAAACCATTTTAGGCCAGATCCAGGCCCCTGTCAATATCTTCTTTTCGATCCTATGGCAAATTGCTAGAGGTAAGACCTTTTTGCACAGCATAGTAATCTATTATAACTGCATGTTTCAGGGATGCAATACATCTCCTCGAAAAACATCGTACATCGAGACCTCGCTGCACGAAACGTGTTGCTAACCGACAGTTTCAACGCCAAGATTTCCGACTTCGGGCTTTCCTTTTGCGCCTACTTGGAGGAAAACTCTTCTTCTAGCACTCCCCAAAAACTCCCTGTGAAATGGCTTAGCCTGGAGGCGCTTCTCGACATGGTCTTCTCCGAAAAATCCGATGTTTGGGCCTTTGGGATCCTGATGTTCGAAGTGTTTAGCTTTGGCGCTATTCCGTACAAAGATGTGGTCTTGAAAGATCTAGTAGAAATGTTGAGAAACGGCGACAGACTCGAATGTCCCAAAGCAGCTAATGAAGAGACGTATGAAATCATGCGGAGTTGTTGGCAAGAGGATCCAGAGGCTAGACCGACTTTTGAGCAACTGTCAGAAAGGTTCAGAGAAATGTTGAAGAGCACAACCATGGCTTATGGCTATGTAGAAGGGAGAAAATAAGACTGTTTTTTTGGGATACATTTCCCGTATTGACTGTATCTTTTACGTGTTATAAAATTTTCATTATAAATGTATTAATGTTGCTCATTATTTTCGCTTACTTGTCTTCATTCTATTGGCCTCATATCAATCGTTGCAATACTCGCGTCATCATTTTACTCTTTTCTATTCAAACTTGCGCGAGTATTAACACGAAAAGCCTGATTTATTGTAACATTGTAAAATAAAGTGAAAGGTCGACTGATTGTCGATGCAACTAAATCTTAGAAGTTCATTCAAAACCCTTTGGGAGGGGCGCTATATCGAATTTTAGAGGGGAGCGTTATATCGAGTGAGTCGTTATAACGAGCGCTAACTGTATAGGAATTTATTGAATTCTATATGAAAAAATAACAAATTCATTATTTTTGAATAAATTTTAACAAACGATGAAATTTCAACACTACCCTTTCTCAAATATTTTTTAAAATTTGATTTTTGAAAAAATTTAAGAAATTATTTTTTCAAATTTAGGTCACGTTAAGTGACGCCCGCATTGTATACTTGCTCCAACTTTTTTATATGCTCGTAAACCAAACATAATCGTCATAGCAAAAATTATCATACAACTTTGATAAATAACGATGGTAAAAGTATTGATTATGTCGAATATCTTTTTCTCGTCCTCGCAAAGTTCGCTTAAATTTTTCTTGGCTCCCATATACAAAATCACATCCATCGAAATTTGAATTACATATAGAACTGTTTGTACTATGCAAATTTTGATCACTCTAGTTTTATCGGGCATATCCTCGTTTATTTTCATTAAAACTTTTTGTGACAAAGTTGCATTCCGAATAAATATGACGGTACAAACCATTATTCCAACAGTGAACGAAATTATTATAATGTTGAAAGCTGTTAAAATATAGTAAAATAAAAGACTTAAAAAAACCGCTTTTGCCAGTATGACGAACTTGTATTACTTGCGGATATCTCTTTATTATACGACCTCGCGATCGTGTTCTCCGCTCGAGAAAATTTCGAAAAACGTTCAATTTCACCAAAAAATCTCATCCCTTGAAATTGCATTTTTTGACCTAATGTCCGGTTTTTTGGGAGTCTAGGCACCCTCGAAATTGACCTAAAATTACCGAGCACAATCTCAAAACACGTTGAAAATGTCTTTTTCATGCTTTATAAGCAAAAATAAATCATTTCCAGTCAGTTTTGTTGCAGATCAACTTTGGGACTCACTTTGGTGAGCCGTAAGAGTAGCTTTATAGCACCGCTTTCCTTCGCCCTTACAAATAACTATCACTTTTCCATATGAAATCAGTTTGGCGTCTAATCTGACTTCAAACAGACATTATCACACCTCAAATAAGCCGATTATTATGTCCTTATACTATCTTATATAAAAATTTTCAAGCTGTCAAAACTCAAAGTCTATATGCATTAGGTAAAAATCTATCAAATGTTTTTGTCTAATAAAACAATTAAACCTATAGTTCTGTTTTACATATTTGCGTTTTTTACTATTATAATTGGAGATATTGCGAAGAAACTTAATACAGAGGGTCAACAAAAGTCAACCACGATTAGCTTAACGACATCTTCCGATTCTGAATGCTCATGCGGAGATAAAGAGATTTACTTAAATGAGGTAAACAGCACATCAAATCTATTTTCAGCTGCGGAAATATATTGTTACAATATGAGCTGCTCATGGGAGATTTATGTCGATTATTCCCACCCATTAGATTTCGTAATTATACAGATTGACTCGATAGCTTCACCGTTTGTAACCATTACAAATTGTGGAGAAGATCATCCTCTGTTTTCGCCTGGATCCTATAACTATTATCCTATAACACAAGAAATCAAATTATGCGCTTTATTTCAATCCAATTTGGAATGTGATTCTGAATGTGTATTTAACCTATCTTTTGAGTATATTTATGGCTATCAGACGATAGATATGCACGAAGTAAGTGTTAAGATCAGTGGCGTAGCTAGGGGGTTTGGCTTACCATGAAGCCAAATTTAGCACCGAAAAGATTAAAAAGTGCTCCAAAAGCATGAAAAAATACTTTCAGCAATTTTAGACCCTCGTTAGCTACACCTATATTCTGCTAATCAGAGTCATTCAGAAAGTAAAAAAATTAAAAGATATACTTCCTGGTGATGGTCTATGATTTTTTGGCATAATGCCATATGTTTTGAGCGACAAGACATTTTTTGAATGTTAGAAGCCACTTTTTTTTAATGCGTTCCGTCCGTTCTGCTGGCAGAACTCGGTAGAACGCCTATTAGTGACCACGGCAGAACGAATTAGCGATGCTATTAGTGAACTAAATTCTGTTCTGCCAGCGGCAGAACGAATTAGTGTCGGCCCTAATGGGCACAGCTTTTGGCATTTTAAGCTATTAATAATTTTAGGAAGTTGTTTTAAATGAAAATTTACCAATATATCTGATAGATATTAACTGGGATAGGATAAGTGTTGATTATGACCACGGTTTCTCTTTTGATTTTTACTTCTTTTTTTCCGGCATACATCAAAATGGAACCTTGGAATTATGGCTGGTCAACAGCATGCAAAACTTCAATGACATCGAGTTACAATCCGACATTGTCTCTATTTACAAATCTGATAACCTAACAAATTATTTGGATTATAAACTATTCTCAGAAAGAAATATTAGTTATTTTGTTTCCAACAACTCTAGTTTATCTATCATGATACATGTGTCCGGATCTATTTCAATTCATGGGAGTTACCAAATCTGCTTTCGAAACCGTGAACTGCATTCAGCCAATTGTGACACAGATGAAAACCTACAATTTGCCTTTCCTCTAAATCAACTCTACAACAAGAGCATAGGATCAAATGACCAATCGAGTTGTCTTTTGTCTATTATTCCGGCGTACTCTCAAGCTGTTTTTGTTACTGACATCAAGAATATAGAATACTACGTGCAAGTCTTGCATATATCCAAACTTGAATATAATGGCACCGGACGTGTCAAAGTCGTCTCTGGCTACAATGACACATTTACTTTATTCGACTTTGATAGTAATACGATTGTACTGTGGAATAATACAATAGTGTATGGTCAAATGGTCTCGTTTATTATTCCAAGTCATGGTCAATTATATATAGAATATGAAAGCGTAAATTCTGCTGATGAGATACAGGTAAACTCTTTTGTTTGACATAAGCAAGATTAAGCGAGAGATTTAGAGCTTTTATACACACGGTGCAGGGATTGTTCAGTCGGTGAATTACCTCCAATCTTCTTTTGGACAATCTTTTCGGACAACTATAACTTGCTCACATAAAAACGGTTATGCCAAATATAGCATAGTGATTGTCTTTGCCGAAATCTCGGATGATGGACAGTTGGAAATTTCTAGTGAAAACCGAATAATCTATACTACAGATTCTGTAAGGAAGTTAGAGTATGAACGAACAGGCATTGGCCCTTTCGTTGCACGTTTAAAACACATTATTTGAGAGAACCGGGTTTCGGAACGCACAAAATTTTTTTCGCCGATTTATCCAAAGTCTATATTGGAAATGTTGTTGGGGTAGATGAGTGAAGCAACTTTAGTTCGGGAGTCCCGGTGCGTGCATTCCTGTGAAGATAGACGCGGTCGAAGTTGGGCCTCTTTTGGCTATTAGTACCCAAAATTCAAAGTAACATAACTCCAGAGCCATAAAGGCTAGAGACACGAGATAAAGTATGTTTTATTGTTAGACACATGGGCCTAGTTTATGGTAAAATAAACCTTATCTGAAAACTTCATCCTTAATTTCTAGGGTAATTAGTGTGTCATGCCACTATTATCGGATACCCCTAAAACAGCTTTTTTAAAATTTTTCAATCGATGACCTCCGAACTTCACAGGACTCCGATTTTTATGATTTTTTGCAAGAACATTCCTCACATGTAGGGCAACCAATAGCAGCTGAAATTAGACCGTGCCGATATTACATGGTGACTTATGGTACTATAAATGCTTTTTTGAGGTACCCGAAGAGGGTGGTATCAGACACTAATCTTACCATAGAAATTAAGGATAAAACTTTCAGATAAGCTTATTATACCATAAATGAAGTACATAGTCTTCATGGCTTTGGACATAGGACATTTTGAATTTTGGGTGCTAGTGGTAAAAATAGACCCAACTTTGATCACGCCTATCTCCACAGGGTTAGACTTTCCCCCGAACTAAAGTTGCTTGACTCACCTATCCCAATAACATTTCCAATATGGGTTTTGATAATCGTCGAAAAAATTTTTGTGCGCCAGGCATTTGACGAAAGCTCAGTTTTCTCAAATAACGTGTTTGAAAAAAAGTTTTAGAGTATTGCCAAAACTCTGGTTCTTCCAACATTTAATGGCACAGAAGTTGTTGTCAATTATTTACAAGGAAATAACATGACCAGAGGAGTGTTAATTCAATATGAAGGAGAGTTTGTGCCGTTTGCTAAGCAATCTCCTCCAAAGTCATATCTCTTATGGGAAATTTTGGGACCAATCTTGGCCATAATTCTCATAAGCTCGATCTTGGTCTCCTGCTATTATTATCGGGTGCGCCAGAAGGAAAAACAAATGGACTTCATCATAGAAGTCATGGAACGCCAGAAGCGACTTTCACCCGAAGAAATCGAAGAACTTAAAGAGAAACGTGATGAGTTCACAATAGTCAAGAAAAATCTCAAAATCTACTATGAATTCCCACTTGGTCAAGGAGCCAGCTCTTCGGTTTATGTTGGTTTTATCTATGGAAAGTCTCCATTGATGGTTGCTACAGGACTCATAGAGACCCAACGCTTTCAAGACTGCAAAGTGGCAGTGAAAGTCCCTTCAAGCTTTGGACAGGATGAGACTGAGCAACTCTTCAGGGAAATCGATTCGATGAAGAAAATCGGCTACAATGAAAACGTGATCTGCATGCTGGGAATATGCTTCCTAAATGAAAAGCCTGTTATAGCGTTCGAGCTAGCCGACAAAAATTTGTTGAGCTACGTGAGTACCCTACGAGAGACCATTTTAGGCCAGATCCAGGCCCCTGTCAATATCTTCTTTTCGATCCTATGGCAAATTGCTAGAGGTAAGACCTTTTTGCACAGCATAGTAATCTATTATAACTGCATGTTTCAGGGATGCAATACATCTCCTCGAAAAACATCGTACATCGGGACCTCGCGGCAAGAAACGTGTTGCTAACCGATAGTTTCAATGCCAAGATTTCCGACTTCGGACTGTCCTTGTGCGCCGACTTGGAGGAAAAATCTTCTTCCAGCACTCCCCAAAAACTCCCTGTGAAATGGCTCAGCCTGGAGGCGCTTCTCAACAAGGTCTTCTCCGTAAAATCCGATGTTTGGGCCTTTGGGGTCCTGATGTTCGAAGTGTTTAGCTTTGGCGCTATTCCGTACAAAGATGTGGTCTTGAAAGATCTAGTAGAAATGTTGAGAAACGGCGACAGACTTGAATGTCCCAAAGCAGCTAGTGAAGAGACGTATGAAATCATGCGGAGTTGTTGGCAAGAGGATCCAGAGGCTAGACCGACTTTTGAGCAACTGTCAGAAAGGTTCAGAGAAATGTTGAAGAGCACAACCATGGCTTATGGCTATGTAGAAGGGAGAAAATAAGATTGCTAGGTTGTTTTCCTGAGACACATTTCCCGTATGGACTGTACGTGTTATAAAATTTTCATTATAAATGTCATAATGTTCCTCATTATTTTCGCTTACTTGTCTTCATTTTATTGGTCTCTTATCAATCTTTGCAATACTCGCGTCATCATTTTAGGCAATTGGTAATTGTAGTATTGGTAGTGTCGGGCATTAGTAAATGTAGTGTCGGAGTGATGAGAAATGTAGTGTCGGGTATTAGTAAATGTAGTGTTGGAATTAGTAAAAATATATGGAAGATCCTTGTGCGGAAAATCCGTGCGGTCATTCCGTGAGGATGTGTAAATATGATGAAAAATTCTGTGCGGTAGATCCATGCGGAAAACTCATGTGCGGAAGATCCTTTTCCAGACATTGCCTCTTAATCATTAGACTATGCATTGCACATAATTTAAAGATAAACAGAGAATTCTTGCGTCTACTATTATTTTTTTCGCACTAATTTCATCAGCACTACTTTTCTATTCGCGCGATTCATTTCCCTGGTTATAGTTATTCACTGGCACTACCGACACTACATTTACTAATGCCCGACACTACATTTACCAATTGCCTCAGTTTACTCTTTTCTATTCAAATTCAAACGTGCGCACGTATTAACACGAAAAGCCTGATTTATTGTAACATTGTAAAATAAAGTGAATGGTCGACTGATTGCCGATGCATTAAATCTTAGAAGTTCAAACCAAAAGCGATTTGAACAATTACTATTTTGATCTTGCAAGTTGCATTATCGATCAGTGGAATTTTGTGTATTGTAAATTGGAATTTTTGGGATAAATTTATAAAAGACAACTTCCATTTTTGTTGAAAGGTTTACTGGAGCCAAAGTTTTATTGTTTCTACTCACTTTTCTTGGGAAATTCGGGAAACCTTTACTGTCAAATGGATCCAACACGCTCCCACTCGAAGTCAAAATATATACTAATCTTACATTGCTCGTTGAAAATCAGGGTTTTAGGAGGTATGATAATCCTCTCTTTCTCTACACATTTTTCGTCAATCTTCTTATGGAAAAAGGAAAGGCAATCCAGATTTGTTGTTGTCACGTCTAGCTTCAAAGGCGCCAATAAAGTATGAACAATAATATTTGGACGCAAAAATACATATTTGAAGAGGCTGTGCATTTTCAGGGATCAGCTTTTAAAAGATCAGTATTTTCTCTTGTGACATTTGTTGAATGTGACATCGAACAACCTAAGTCTAAGCTTAGCTGCTACTAATTAATTTTTTCCATCGGACTTTGGTACGTTTATGAAGCGAAAATCAACAAATTTTGAAATTTCTCTCTCAAAATCATATTTCTAGGGGTAATTTCATGCGTTGAATCAATTGCGTACATTCCAGAAGCTTGAAAATGCTTCTCTGACCCTGATTCAGGGAAATTAGTACATGTTGGATTTTCGCTTCAATACACTCTTATTTTCTTGAATCAGGATCAGGGAAGCGTTTTCAAGCTCCGGGAATGCGCGCAATCGATTCCCCGCATGAAATTACCCCCAGAAATATGATTTTGAGAGAGAAATGTCAAAATTTTTCGATTTTCGCTTCAATACACACATTTATTTCCCTGAATCAGGGTCAAGGAAGCGTTTTCAAGGTTCGGGAATGCGCGCAATCGATTCCCCGCATAAAATTACCCCTAGGAAGTCACTTGTTAAAAAAATTTTCTACTCGACCCTAAGTTGGACTCCCTCTTTAACCCAAAATGCAAAAACCATAATCAAAACTTTTGAAAAATTTTTGGAGTCTAGGCACCCTCGAAATTGACCTAAAATTACCGAGCACAATCTCAGAACATGTTGAAAATGTCTTTTTCATGCTTTATAAGCAAAAATAAATCATTTCCAGTCAGTTTTGTTGCAGATCAACTTTGGGACTCACTTTGGTGAGCCGTAAGAGTAGCTTTATAGCACCGCTTTCCTTCGCCCTTACAAATAACTATCACTTTTCCATATGAAATCAGTTTGGCGTCTAATCTGACTTCAAACAGACATTATCACACCTCAAATAAGCCGATTATTATGTCCTTATACTATCTTATATAAAAATTTTCAAGCTGTCAAAACTCAAAGTCTATATGCATTAGGTAAAAATCTATCAAATGTTTTTGTCTAATAAAACAATTAAACCTATAGTTCTGTTTTACATATTTGCGTTTTTTACTATTATAATTGGAGATAATGAGAAGAATCTTAATACAGAGGGTCAACAAAAGTCAACCACGATTAGCTTAACGACATCTTCCGATTCTGAATGCTCATGCGGAGATAAAGAGATTTACTTAAATGAGGTAAACAGCACATCAGATCTATTTTCAGATGCGGAAATATATTGTAACAATATGAGCTGCTCATGGGAGATTTATGTCGATTATTCTTACCCATTAGATTTCGTAATAATAAATACTGAAGACTCGATAACTTCACCGTTTTTAACCATTACAAATTGTGGAGAAGATCATCCTCTGTTTTCGCCTGGATCCAATAATTATCCTATAACACAAGAAACCAAATTATGCGCTTTATTTAAATCCAATTTGGATTGTGATTCTGGATGTCAATTTAGCCTATCTTTTTATTATTATAGTTATCAGAGGATAGATATGCACGAAGTAAATGTAAAGACGTAGCTAGGGGGTTTATTTAGCTTTTCATGATGCCAAATTTAGCACTAAAAAAATTAAGAAGTGCTCCAAAGGCATGGAAAAATACTTTCAGCGATTTTAGACCCTCGTTAGCTACGCCTTTATGCTGCTAATTAGAGTCATTCAGAAAGTAAAAAAATTAAAAGATATACTTCCTGGTGATGGTCTATGATTTTTTGGCATAATGCCATATGTTTTGAGCGACAAGACATTTTTTGAATGTTAGAAGCCACTAAAAAACCATAATCAAAACTTTGAAAATTGCATGCCCAAATATGTTTCTGCTCCAAAGATCGTTTATAGCTTGTCTTTTAGTTTTTCAAAACTATAGGTACAATTGATTATTTTGGAAAGAATGCAAATTTTTAATAACAAATTTTCATCCACAAAAAGTTCTAGACAAAAGAAGATACTAGGTTGGTGCAAAAGTCTTTTCGGATGTTCAACTTAAATTTTATAAAATATAATCAAATAAGCATTAGGTAAAATATTCGCCATTATTTAGTATGACATGTGTCCATTTAGTAGGTAAACTTCGAATTCCTCTATCGAAGAAAATACGGGACTTCTGATCAAAATAGGTTCGAAGCCATTTTTTAGCATCTTCATCGTTTTCGAAGTGCAGTTCGTCCAGGTTAGCCTACAAATCCCGGAAAAGGCGATAGTCAGATGGTGCAAGATCTGGGCTATAAGCTGGGTGGGGCAGAACTTTCCAGCTCCTGGAGTTTTTCTTTGTCAACTTTGTGGTATGCGGTCTGGCATTGTCGTAGTGGAGTATGATCTTTGTCTTCTAGGGCCTTTTGTTCAGCCAATCGATCAAGTTGTTGACTGTATACTGCAGTTATGAGTGTGGACTTGCTATCCAATAACTACCAATAAATTACTCCTTCCAAATCCCATCACACACACAACATTAACTTTTTTTCTTTGTGGATCTGGCTTTGGATCGGGTGATGTCTTCTCTCCAGGTCCTACCCACTGTCTCTTGCGGCGAAAGTTCACATGAAAAATCCACTTCTCATTCCCAGTAATTAGGCGTGGTAAAAAGGAATTGCGATTGTAGTGACTGAGTAGAGACGATGAGATGGACAATCGTTGCCATTTGTTGGCTTTTGTGAGCTCATGGGGTACCCAGGCACCAAATTTGTTTCCATAACCTAAGGCCCTAACCATTGTAGCATGGTCGATCCTAAGTTGCTCTGCGAGACCACGTGTTGTTTGGCGGTTGTCCTCTTTAACAAAATCTTTTAATACTTGTTCATCTAGTTCAGACAGCCTTCCTGAGCGAGGTTCGTCTTCGAGGCAATTATCACCAAAACGAAAGCACTGATATCAATTTTGACATGTGCGTTCTGTAGTAGAGTCTTCCCCATACACGGCATTAATATTTCGAGCGGCTTGAGCAGCAGTAGTTCCACGAGCATATCTATGGTAAATTATGTGCCACACGGCTCAGTAAAGTTGGCCAAAAGTGGGGACAAGTCGAAAAACGCGATAAAATTATTGTTTTTGACATATTTTACAGTTTTCGACCATGGTGAATCGTTTGGAAGTTATTTCAGAACGTTTTGAGAAAATCGAATTTTTTTTGCCTTGGTCCCCCAAAATTCGCGTTTTCTGATATGCGAATTTTTCAGTTTGAAGTTTTTAGAACAACTTTTCTCCGTATTCTCAATAAGGTAGATATTTGATTTTAACATAATCTTATAGCTTAATGATGCCCCAACAATGTAAAAAAAACTGTATCAAAAAATATTTTAACAGTGATGGAATTAGATTTAGAATTATCAAAATTGACCAATTTTTGGGCAAAAACCGAGCGACGAAGCTGGGTATCGAACCCACGACCTTTAGGGCAAAAGAAAACACGCAACCTACTGCGCCATTGAGGGCACGTCGTAAAAACCTTAAAATTCTTTATCATTTAACTTGTTTTCATTGGTCTTAAACTTCTTAAAATTAAAAGAGTTATAACTTTTTTATATTTCGACCATTTTCGGAGATCTTGGTACCAAAATGTTCCTTGAAAAGAGTATAAAAAAGTGTATGAACTATTTTTTCGATTTTTGTCTCAAAATAATGTTTTTTTCTCAAAATTTGGGTAAATTTTGATGTTTTTCGAAAACATTTTCTTGTTTTTGATCGAAAAATTAAAAAATCGTTCATACACCTTGTTCTACTCGTTTCAAGGAACATTTTGGTACCAGGATCTCCGAAAATGGTCGAAATATAAAAAGTTATAACGCTTTTAAGATTGTGAAAAATGGACAAATTCTAAGTTAGTTTAAAAAAAAGAAAGAAGCTTGGAATAATAATTGCTTCTTAAAATTGTAGATTAATGCATGTAGAATGTGGTAGAAAAAGAAATTGTCCAAAAAGAATTAAAACTGATCGAGAAAATCGATTTTTATCATAGGTAGTTTTTCGACTTTTTCAATGCAAAAAATTCTAAGTCCTGAAAAAATTTGAAAATTTTTTGTTTTCAAGTAATTTTTTTTCTTTTGTTATAAACATAGTATTAAGCATTAAAGAATTCGTTTCGTAACAAAATTTCATGTGTCCCCATTTTTTGCCCACTTTACTGTGCCGTGGCCGTATGCGGTTGTGTGGGAGGTTGATATTAGAAGTAGTCAAATTAACAAAAATACAGGCAAAATAAGATATTTCGTCAACATGCTAACAGCTGTGCATCAGCTCTGCTAATATATGTAAACAACCCACTATATATTAATCAGCCGATGCAAAACATACACTAAAAAAACCCGAAAGGACTTTTGCACCAACCTAATACAAAAGATAATCTTTTCGTGTTAAGACCAAGAAAGCTGGATAAAGCTTTGTTCAAAATGTACTAAAAATGTGGCAATTGAGAGAGAATAATGGGCACAGCTTTTGCTGTTGTATTTTGGCATTTTAACCTATTAATAATTTTAGGAAGTTGTTTTAAACGAAAATTTACCAATATATCTGATAGATATTAACTGGGATAGGATGAATGTTGATTATAACCACGTTTTCTCTTTTGATTATTACTGCTTTTTTTCCGGGATACATCAAAATGGAACCTTGGAAGTATGGCTGGTCAACAGCATGCAAAACTTATCTATCATCGACCTACCAATAGGCATTGTCGGTATTTACAAATCTGATAACCTAACAAATTATTTGGATTATAAGCTAGTCTCAGAAAGAAATATTAGTTCGTTTGTTTCCAACAATTCTAGTTTATCTACCATGGTACATGTGTCCGGCGCTAGTCCAATTCATGGAAGTTACCAAATCTGCTTTCGAAACCGTGAACTGCATTCAGCCAATTGTGACACAGATGAAAACCTACAATTTGCCTTTCCTCTAAATCAACTCCACAACAAGAGCATAGGATCAAATGGCCGATCGAGAAGCTGTCTTTTATCTATAATTCCGGCTCACTCTCAAGCTGTTTTTGTTACTGACATCAAGAATATAGAATACTACGTGGAAGTCTTGCATATATCCAAACTTGAATATAATGGCACCGGACGCGTCAAAGTCGTCTCTGGCTACAATGACACATTTACTTTATTCGACTTTGATAGTAATACGGTTGTACTGTGGAATAATACAATAGTGTATGGTCAAATGGTCTCGTTTATTATTCCAAGTCATGGTCAATTATATATAGAATATGAAAGCGTAAATTCTGCTGATGAGATACAGGTAAACTCTTTTGTTTGACATAAGCAAGATTAAGCGAGAGATTTAGAGCTTTTATACACACGGTGCAGGGATTGTTCAGTCGGTGAATTACCTCCAATCTTCTTTTGGACAATCTTTTCGGACAACTATAACTTGCTCACATAAAAACGGATATGCCAAATATAGCATAGTGATTGTCTTTGCCGAAATCTCGGATGATGGACAGTTGGAAATTTCTAGTGAAAACCGAATAATCTATACTACAGATTCTGTAAGGAAGTTAGAGTGTGAACGAACAGGCATTGGCCCTTTCGTTGCACGTTTAAAACACATTATTTGAGAAAACCGAGTTTCGGAACGCACAAAATTTTTTTCGCCAACTTTAATTTTTGTTATCTCTAGGGAATATCTCTAGTGAATACCACCACCTGTCCCACATAGGTCAAAATCGAAAATTAAGGAAAGGCAAAACAATTTCACGTAATTTTATGGGGGTTTGCTTTCACAAATTTTTTTGATCTGTTAAAATTAACATTTCGACCTCCGGAGATCGAACTCTTCCCATTAGAAATGAAAATCTAGCGTCCTAGCCATTCGGCCATGGGTCAAGGTGTCATGCAAAAATCACAAGTTCGATCTTGATTTTCTGCTATTATTATCAGGTTTTTGTCCAGCACACAATGGTTTTCGTAAGTGAGAGAACTAAAGTTGTTCAGCATGCGTTAAGGAATTCATTGAGCAATCGCTCGATCCAGTTGGGATTAATTTGAGGATTTTTCAATCGATGACCTCCAAACTTCAAAATGGTCGCATTTCGACACAGGCACTCCGATTTTTATGATCTTTTGTGCGTTTCTCACATGTAGGATAACCAATAGCAGCTGAAATTAGACCGCGGTGATATTACATGGTGATCTATGGTACTATAAATGCCTTTTTGAGGTACCCAAAGAGAGTGGTATCAGACACTAATCTTGCCATAGAAATTAAAGATAAAATTTTCAGATAGGGTTTATTATACCATAAATGAGGCACATGTATCCATCAATAAAACACACTTTATCCCATGCCCATAGCTTTCACGGCAATGGAGATAGGAGGTACCCATTTTGAATTTTGGGTGCTAGTGGTATAAATATGTGCGCCAGGCGTTGGACGAAAGCTCGGTTTTCTCAAATAGCGTGTTTTAAATAAAAATTTTTAGAGTATTACCAAAACTCTGGTTCTTCCAACGTTTAATGGCACAGAAATTGTTATCACTTATCAACAAGGAAATAACATGACCAGAGGAGTGTTAATTCAATATGAAGGACAGTTTGTGCCCTTTGCTAAGCAACCTCCTCCAAAGTCATATCTTTTATGGAAAATTTTGGGTCCAGCCTTGGCCATAGTTCTCATAAGCTCGATCTTGATTTCCTGCTATTATTACCGAGTGCGCCAGAAGGAAAAACAAATGGACTTCATCATAGAAGTCATGGAACGCCAGAAGCGACTTTCACCCGAAGAAATCGAAGAACTTAAAGAGAAACGTGATGAGTTCACAATAGTCAAGAAAAATCTCAAAATCTACTATGAATTCCCACTTGGTCAAGGAGCCAGCTCTTCGGTTTATGTTGGTTTTATCTATGGAAAGTCTCCATTGATGGTTGCTACAGGACTCATAGAGACCCAACGCTTTCAAGACTGCAAAGTGGCAGTGAAAGTCCCTTCAAGCTTTGGACAGGATGAGACTGAGCAACTCTTCAGGGAAATCGATTCGATGAAGAAAATCGGCTACAATGAAAACGTGATCTGCATGCTGGGAATATGCTTCCTTGATGAAAAGCCTGTTATAGCGTTCGAGCTAGCCGACAAAAATTTGTTGAGCTACGTGAGTACCCTACGAGAGACCATTTTAGGCCAGATCCAGGCCCCTGTCAATATCTTCTTTTCGATCCTATGGCAAATTGCTAGAGGTAAGACCTTTTTGCACAGCATAGTAATCTATTATAACTGCATGTTTCAGGGATGCAATACATCTCCTCGAAAAACATTGTACATCGGGACCTCGCGGCAAGAAACGTGTTGCTAACCGATAGTTTCAATGCCAAGATTTCCGACTTCGGACTGTCCTTGTGCGCCGACTTGGAGGAAAAATCTTCTTCCAGCACTCCCCAAAAACTCCCTGTGAAATGGCTCAGCCTGGAGGCGCTTCTCAACAAGGTCTTCTCCGTAAAATCCGATGTTTGGGCCTTTGGGGTCCTGATGTTCGAAGTGTTTAGCTTTGGCAGTATTCCGTATAAAGATGTGATCTTAGAAGAACTGATAGAAATGTTGAAAAACGGCGACAGACTCGAATGTCCCAAAGCAGCTAATGAAGAGACGTATGAAATCATGCGGAGTTGTTGGCAAGAGGATCCAGAGGCTAGACCGATTTTTGAGCAACTGTCAGAGAGGTTCAGAGAAATGTTGGAGAGCAGAACCATGACTTATGGCTATGTAGAAGGGAGCAAATAATATTGTTTTCCTGGGACACATTTCCCGTATTGACTGTACTTTTTACGTGTTATAAAATTTTCATTATAAATGCCATAATGTTCCTCATTATTTTCGCTTACTTGTCTTCATTTTATTGGCCTCACATCAATCATTGCAATACTTGCGTCATCATTTTACTCTTTTCTATTCAAACTTGCGCGAGTATTAACACGAAAAGCCTGGTTTATTGTAACATTGTAAAATAAAGTGAAAGTTCGACTGATTGTCAATGCAACTAAATCTTAGAAATTCATTCAAAAGCGATCTGAATAACTACTACAGTCAGTGCTCGTTATAACGCCCCTTTGGGAGGGGGCGTTATATCGAATTTTAGAGGGCAGCGTTATATCGAGTGAGGCGTTATAACGAGCGCCGACTGTATAGGAATTTATTGAATTCTATATGAAAAAATAACAAATTCATTATTTTTGAATAAATTTTAACAAACCTTGAAATTTCAACACTACTCTTTCCCAAATATTTTTCAAAACTTTTCGATATGCTCTTAAACCAAACATAATCGTCATAGCAAAAATTATCATACAACTTTGATAAATAACCATGGTAAAAGTA
>OZJO01004192.1:0-21837 GCA_900406225.1 Acrobeloides nanus | reverse complement strand
CAAAGGCCGAAGTAGAAAAACGTTAAAAATTTTTATAGAAACACACCCCCTAGGGGTAAAAATTGACGCGGAACACGATGGTGCTATTATTTTCACTCCAAAATCTTTGAAAACATATGAATTTTTGCACTTTTTTCATAATAATCTTTATACAAGTTAACTCAAGTTGTATAAAGATTATTATTGAGAAAAATGCAAAAATTCATGTTTTCGAAGATTTTGGAGTGAAAATAATAGCACCAGCGTGTTCCGCGTCAATTTTTACCCCTAGGGGGTGTGTTTCTATAAAAATTTTTAACGTTTTTCTACTTCGGCTTTTGGAGTCACGTCAAATGCGCCCCCCCCCAGGCCGTACAGCTCCAAAATTTTCATTCGCCCTGTACGGATCCTTTATGGCCCAAAGGACCCAACATGGTAAATCGTTGTGTAAGTGTTAAAGTCCAAAGTCCAGGGGTTTTCGAGCTCAGGTTGAGTTCATAGCGGCTTGTATCGCTCTGATTCATGTTTGAAATCTTAGACACCGAAACTGCTGGACTTTCACGCTTATTCAGGAGCGTAGCCAGGGGCACTTACATAAAGATTGCCATTTTGATTCCTTTGGGACATAAAGGACCCTTACAAAGCGAAAGAAAATTTTTCATTGCACAATTCTTGCTGGAATCGATTCTCAAAAAACTAATAAGAATAAGTTCGTGATTGGAGCGTACTGTAAAAGGATAATAACGAAATAAAAAAATTGCCATAATTTGTGAACACCCTGTATACTGTATAATTGTGATGAGCTAGTTATCATAGATTTTGTAAATATTGGTAGATCCAAGTCGTTCGGGGACATCCATCAACAACGTCGGGGACATAATGTGACATAGCATGTCTTGTAATTTACGAGAATAAATGCTTTCTAAACTCTCCTCGTGAAATCCAACAAAACACACTATGTCCCCGAAATTGTTGACCAATGTTCTCGAAATTGTTGACCGATGTCCCCGAAGTTGTTGACCCAATGTCCCCGAACGACTTGACCTACCAATATCATTAACTTAAAGCTAGAAAGAGTTCTTAAAAGAGACTTGGCCTCAACTCAATCCATAGCTTCTGGCTATGGGATGTTGGCAATTAGGAAAAGTAGTGACAGAAAAAGTAGTGACGGCAGAAAGTAGTGACGGAAGAAAAGTAGTGACGAGAAAAAGGCAATTAGAAAAAGTAGTGACGGCAGAAAAAGTTGTGACAGTTGATAAATGTAGTTCCAATGGTCACGGATTTTTTGTTACCGAGGGTTTTTGGTCACTGATTATCAAAAAATACTTCCTTGACCCTGGTTCAGGGAAATAAAAGTGTGTATTGAAGCGAAAATATGAAAATTTATTTTATATTTTAATTTTCATATTTTCCTAAATCAGGGTCAAGGAAGCATTTTCAAGCTTCGGGAATGCGCGCAATCGATTTTTCGCATAAAATTAGGGGTAATAGGGTCATTTTTTGCAAAAATTCAAAAAAAATTTTTTTCGCTACCGACGTACCGTAATTTTACTCCCTTTTAACTCAAGCATTTAAAATTTTTCCGTCGAAGATCAAAAATTTTTGAGCATTTTCAGCTTAAAAAAGTATTTTTCAAAAACAAATTTCTCGCTTGACGGCGTGAAAAACATAATGGGAACCAAAGAGATTTTTTAAAATTTTTTGAAAAAATCGGAAAAAATCTCCTTGATCCCTCCCCCCAAGCGATAAGGTAATTTTGAATAAAGCTTCAATAAATAGCTTTTAATTATTCAAGCTAATTTTAATTAATTAGCCCCTAAGGGAGCCACACATGTCAAACACCTCCTGAAAATTTTGATTTTCTGCGGGTGAAACTTTCACTTTGATTCCTATTATGTTTTTTCACGCCTTCAGACGAGAAATTTTTTTTTGAAAAATACTTTTTTTAAGCTGAAAATGATCAAAAACTTTTGATCTTCGACGGAAAAATTTTAAATGCTTGAGCTAAGGAAAAACAGTGCCGAAGGAAAAAAATTTTTGCAAAATGCTTGTTTATAAGCTGAAAGTTCTCAGAGTATTACGATTTTTGGTTTAAAAAATGTCAAATTTAGGATTTTTTTTGTTAAAAAATGGAAATTTTAACCAATTTGGTGAAGATCCTTTAGTTAATGCAAAAAATCAGCACCGCAGACAAATATTTTTTTTAGAAATATTTATTTTTAAGCTAAAAATGCTTTAAAAAATTACGATTTTTGTTGAAAAAATGGGAAATTTTGGTCAAATTTTGTATTTTTTGATAATCAGGACCAAAAACCCTCGGTAACAAAAAATCCGTGACCATTGGAACTACATTTATCAACTGTCACAACTTTTTCTGCCGTTACTACTTTTCCCGTCACTACTTTTGTGCTGTCACTACTTTTTCTCGTCACTACTTTTCTGCCGTCACTACTTTTTCTGTCACTACTTTTCCTAATTGCCGGCATGTTTAGTTCTCTATTCTGACATGCTTTAAATGTGACGCTTTTTGATATGTGGCAAATAAATAATTCTTCGGAGCTTCAACATCTTTAACAACAAAATTTATCATATCATTTTTAGTACCAGGGGACGAGCGCCTCCGGCGCTCGCAGAATCTCCGAGATGACTCCGAACGGCTTATGTAAAAAATTTCGGCTAAGAGTTCACATATTGCGTAATCATTTTCGGAAAGTTGAAAACGTTCTAACTTTTTTTCTGAAGAAATTTCGAAAATTTTTCTTGGCAAACTCTATAAAACATATCCCATTTTAGGAGATCTTCAAAGAAAAGTTTTTAAAATTCCTTCAGGAAAAAAATTAAAGCGTTTTCAACATTTCGAAAATGATTACGTAATATGTGAACGACCCCTAAGGCACTGCTTACAAAACATTTATTATTTAGAAGCTCAAAAATCGGTAATACCAAAAACCAATTCTAAAAATACTCGACTTAAGTTTTTTTTACTCTTTCAATAAATCACTTATTGTGCAAAATTGTACGAGAAAATTACATCTGTATGCTCATTAATGCTGTTCTTTATTTTTAATTTGTAGTTGCTATCATAAATTCTTATTATTCAGGGTGCAAAACAGTGCTATAGCCAGGATTTTTTCATGGGGGTACAAGATCCCGATTTTTATTTTGGTCAAAAACATAGAGGAACTTTTGAACTTTTAAAACTTTTTTGGCTCATAGGGAGGGGTATATGTACCCCCTTCCCTACGACCATGATGCAAAATAAATCATGTTGTCTAGGGCTGTTTGCACTCATGAGCAAAGGGAGTTTGTAAATTGTTTATATACTTAGTCGTTCGGTTGTTCTCGGAAATTCTTGACCATACTTGGGCAGATGAGGTCTATATTTTCCAAAAATTTACGAGTGTTTAAAGAGGCAACTTAGAAAATTTTACGAACCCCTTCGAGTTTTCGACAAAAAAAGGTCGACATGATTTTTACGGGGAGTAAAGGACGAACTTGAATTTTTACGACAGGGGTCCATTTCCCTGCCCACCTAACTCGCATATCTCGCATAACTGGTATAGCAGATTATTAATTTACAACACAGATACTACATAATTTTGGTGATCCCGACATGGCATTTGGAACCCTGGGTCCCTAGGCATAGGAGTAAAGGGTTCCAAGACATGCACAAATTGTGGTAGACGAAAAAACGCGCTATCTAACGTTATCTGTCGGAAATCAACGCTAGCTGATAAAGCTATCTCAATGCTAACTAGCACTATCTCAGCGCTATCTGTTGGAAATTTCCAACTACTGCAACGCATTTCCGACGTCGGAAATCGGATTACCAATAGCTAGCGTTATTCGATGTTCAATAAAATCGTATTTATTGAAACGATTGGCTATATTATACTGTCCTGCCAATCGTTTCAATAAACACGATTTTATTGAAAATCAGGCAACGCTAGCTGTCGGAAACCCGATTTTCGATTTCGGAAATGCTTTGCAGTCGTCGGAAATATTTTCGACATCGGAAATCGGATTCCCGACAGCTAGCGTTGAGATAGCATTGTCAGCTAGCGTTGATTTCCGACGATTTCCGACAGATAGCGTTAGATAGCGCGAACCCTATTTGAGGTATCATGCGAATTGACGTTTCATATGAATTGAGGCTTTATGCGAGTTGGAGTTTATTTCAGTTGGGATTTATGCGGATTGAGATTCATGAGTTTTTCTTATGAGTGGCATCCCTTTCCAGTATGCATTTACCATTTTGTTGTTTGAAATTTACAATTCTCCACAATACCTCTTCTTGGAGCTCTTGAACAAGCGGATTTATTTTGCACCCTGTATAGTGAACGTTAATCTTTTAAAATATACACAAAATCATCATGTTTCTTATAGCGAGAAAAGATCCCGGCGAAAAACTATAGCAACGAAATATCTAATTATTATCATCACCTTTCGCTCCTATATATAAAGGAGATATCACTTGTCTATTAGATTTGTCATAATAAAATTTTTATTTTCTAAATGGAACGACCATCTCCACCAAATGGCAGTCTTGGAGGTCCCCCACCAAATGGCAGTCTTGGAGGTCCCCCATCAAATGGTAGTCCGCCACCATTTGGCAGTGGACCACCAAGTGGCGCACCACCGGGTATGTCACCAAGTGGTGCACCACCGGGTATGTCACCAAGTGGTGCACCACCGGGTATGTCACCAAGTGGTGCACCACCGGGTATGTCACCAAATGGTAGTATGCCACATAATGATACTATACCACCACTTGGGGGTATAATGTTAAATGGCAGTATACCACTAAGTGGCAATCCACGTATGGGAGGCATTCCGGATGGTTCTGCTCTTCCTTCTGGACAAAGAAGTAGCAATTCAACTATTTCGACTGAACTAAGGCTCATTGGTGCGAGTTCTTTTTTGACATTAACCATCTTATCATTATTAGCTAATTTTCTTCTACTGGCAGTTTTTATAAAAGTAAGCTTAAAAAATTCAAATGCGTTCTTATACATTTCACAGGGATACAAAAAATTCAAAACTATGCCATTTTTCATCATTGCTTTTCAAATGTTGATCTCGGATTTTATGGGTTTAATAGTGGATGTTGTACTGGTTGTGCCAATAACTTTTGCTGGATATGATGTACGTTTATGCTTGAAATAAACCAATAGTGTTTTAGCTATATGGTGAAACGATTAATTACATTATTGCATATAGCGATTCAATTTCTTTCAGCGGTGACTTTTTCTTTGTCCTATTGCTTACTATCAATCGATTTGTGACATTTATCTTCCCAAAAATTGACAAGTTCATGTTCGGAAATAACAATATTTATGGGTATGAGTCAGAGATAAATATATTAGAGGGGTTGGGGGTTGTGGCGTAGGAAGATACAATTTTGAAAAACCAGAAAATTATGGTACAACCCATTATTTTTCGGATTTTCGACCCTCTAAGGGATCCTGAGTACTCTGCTCCCCCCACCCATTCGTTGAGGCCATTCGTCGAGGGGGCGGATCTATGAACATGGGAGGGGACAGAAATGCGGAGAGAAAGATAGGTGGCACAATTCCAATGGGACCTGGATTTCGGAAGAGGTAGGCTCTAGACAAATCCGATCATGAGCACATGTAACTAGATTTCACATATAGAAAAAATATGACCAACTAAATAAAATTTAGCTCAATATTCGTAACTTGGTTGATTACATGTGGTTTTGCTGCTTTAATGGGGGTTGGTGGTTGTCTCGAAACATATAATGTGCAAGGTAAGCGAATATAATTTTTAACAAAAAATTATTATGTTTTATTTTTAGAATATCATATTGAACTTGTATGTAGTCAAAATAGAGCCGATTGGTCATTCTTTATTCAAGATGTAAGTCAAAACTTAGTCACGGAGTACAGGGTCACTGTTCCCTCCTCTTCAATGGCTTAGCTAGGCTTGGACTTGGAGAAGGGTTCTATTTTTTTGGCACCAATATTCTGGATTCAGATTCTGAATCTAGAATCCAGATCCAAAATCCGAATTCAGAATCCTAATTCCGGATTATGAATCTAGATTCAGAATTCGGATTTCGATTCAGAATTCGAATTCAGAATCTAGATTCATAATCCGAAATTCGGATTCAGAATTCGGATGTTGGATTCTGAATCCGAATTCTGAATCTGAATTCGGATTCTGAATCAAAATCCGAATTCAGAATCTAGATTTATAATCAGGAATTTCGATTCAGAATCCGAATTCAGAATCCGGATTCTGAATCGAAATCCGAATTCAGAATCTAGATTCATAACCCGGAAATCAGATTCTGGATTCGGATTCTGAATCCGAATTCAGAGTCAAGATACAGAATCCGTATTCAGAATCCAGAATCCTGATTCAGAATTCGAATCCGGATTTAGAATTCAGAATCCGGAATTATGGATTCTGAATCCGGATACTGGATTTTGGATTCTGAATTCGGATTCTGATTTTTTTGGATTCTGATTCTTAAATAAATTTATTTAATTTTAGTTTCAAATGTATATGACTGAGTATATACCGATTTTAATGATGGCTATCTATGTATTTCTATTCATCGAAATCAAGTTTCGACTCTCTTATGTCTTAACACATTTTCGAAAACCGATGACAGGCAGTCAAGAAAATCGAAAAGAATACTTAATACTTCTCCAAGTCTGCTTAATTTTGATTCAAAATTAATGTATTTTTATAGAGTTTAATACTTTGTGGAATATTCGAGCTCAAATTCATTGTCCTACAAATGATGCCTGGTTTAAGAGTTAGCATGGAAGATGAAAATCTCGTTCAAGTTATCACCTTTGCACACACTTGGGTTACTATTGCAAACAATACGGTTCATGCTATAGTTATTTTCTTGTTTAATTCTATAGCAAGAGAAGTATTTTGGAAGATGATCGGGTGGAAGAAGAAGAACAACTCAATAGAGAAGAAAAATACTACTAAGGTGTCGATAATTCAAGTAAAACCTGCTCTTACTAGAAGAGGTACAGTTCCATAAATATTATTTTAAATATAAACTTTATATTTTAAAATTAATTATTAAATATAATTTTAAAAAATAAAAGCCTACAAAGCATAAACTCTGTTCCATATAAGCCTACAAACAAACTGAGCTCGCATGGCAGCTGGCCATGTGTCTAGGATAAAGTGTCTAATCGATAAAATGTCTTTTGTCGATGAACGGGGGGGGGGGAGGTATGGCCTAATTCTATACCTATACTCGATATTAGTTCCAATTTTATTTATCATTTAAGAGGCGATGTCCCGAAATATCGAGCCTGGGGTGGCCATAGTAACGAAAATTCGAATCAATTTTTGAAACTGTGGTATACCCTAGGTTTTCGGGGTCGCTGAACACGAATCTGAAGTCCGTTTTTGAATCCGACTTTTGGTACCCCTGTACGGCAGGTCGGCCTTTTGAACTTTAGATCAAACTTCAAATGGGCATATTTCTGGCCAGCTAAATCCATATCTAATGGTTTTGGTGTCGTTAGAAAGCTGGTGAATTCTACTTCATTTTCTGTATATACAACTTCTAGTCAAAACTGCGTAGTTTTGGAAATAGAGCAATTTTTCTCATTTTTTAGATCATTTTGAGGTCCAAAAAAGCACTATTTTCGATCTAACTCCTACGGATTATTCGAGCGCACTAAGTTTCTTCTCCTATTATTTACTCCTATTTAGTACCTACAATTTGAGCCATCGTTCGCAGGAAAAGCGTGTCTACAAAAAATAGAAAATGAACCCCGAAAAGGGTCGAGAATTTGAATTCCCACCAATCCCTGATTTTCAATTTTGGCGGGAATTCAAATTCTAAACCAATTCCAAAAATCGCCAACTTCAAGCGCGATTATCTCGACAACGGTAATGTTTATCTTGTTAGACATACATGCAATATTGTGTTCCATTACAGGGTGTCCCAAAAAAACCGGCTTTTTGCCCTTTTTTGGGCAAATTTTTCGAAAAATTTTTTTCTTCAAAAACATCATTTCTAGGGGTAAAAATGGCTGAAAAACACGATTCCGGCGTCCAAAAAATTTTTCGACCCCAAAAAACCTCATAAAATGCAAAAAACGCGTTTTTTGAAGATTGTATCGACGAAAAATCGCTTTCTTCACTTTTTTCATATAAACACGTCTGATTCTCACATATATACCGTTTTCGGGTACGGGGAACCGATTGGCGTTGCTTTTACTAAAATTTTACAAATATTTCAGGATTTTTTTAGAGAAAAATGGCATTTTCAAGGGAAGATTTGATCGAAATTAGAACTTTATTGTCGATACGATCTTCAAAAAACGCGTTTTCTGCATTTTATGATGTTTTTTGGGGTCGAAAAATTTTTTAGACGCCGGAATCGTGTTTTTCAGCCATTTTTACCCCTAGAAATGATGTTTTTGAAGAAAAAAATTTTTCGAAAAATTTGCCCAAAAAAGGGCAAAAAGCCGGTTTTTTGGGACACCCTGTAGACGTATCATATGAAAATGAATAGCTTCTTGACTCATATGCTGTATAGTTCAAAACATGTAGATCTAGTAAGTGTGATGGAAAACATAACAAGACATAAAGTAGCCATAAATGTCTTGAAAATTAGACGTGCTTGAAATATAGGTTTGCGAGAGCCATACCACTTGGCTATGAAGGTCGGTCTCGTCGGGAATTATTATCGATCTTATTAACCGACCTCCATAGCCGAGTGGTATGGCTCTCGCTTTTTGCTCATAAAGGGACGGGTTCGAATTCCAGCCCCAGGCGGAAAGCTTTTGCCCAAAGTCAAAATTTTCAAAAACAAAAAAACATGCATAAAATAGACAAATTAGCTCATTACTTTCCAAAAGTCGGAAATTTAGAATACTTTTCCAGAAAAAAGCTATGTTATAATAAAATAGGTAGGTTTCATCTGAAACACCCTGTATTTCCTGGACACCTACCATACATTTGATCTTTTTGTGCTTTCTGTCATTGTTTGTTATTTGTTAACACACTTAAATTCTTTGAATTCCGACTATATGAATAAGTTAAAACCCACAAAATTGTTGACTAAAAAGATTTGGCACCATCATTCTTGTCCACTTTCGAACCAAAGTCTAAAGAATATACAAAACATCTAAGAACTATTTAAAGTTGACTTATATTAAAAGTTTGTTTAGTTAAAAGGGGGCTAAGAATTTCACAAATAAACATTCCCACATAATTAAACTACATATAAATATCCAGAATTTCTTTCTGTGTTTATAAACAAATTATTTTTATTTCAAAAATGCATGGTTCGCTATATAAAATTGTGCTTTTTGGTCTCATTTTGATGTGTAAGTTATACCAAATTTTTAAATCTAAAAAATTTTTTCTATTTTTTAAAAATATTTAAGAAGCACTTTCTTGAGTGCTCAAAGGTTGCCTTTTTTCGACAGTTCGAGCCGCTCCAAGTTGAAATTATAAAGTGAAATTAATAAATGGGAAAGTATTTAAAGTCATTTTTATTCAAAACTCGCATACCCAAAAATTCAAAACCTTGTCCGAAGCTCAATACCATCGATTTTACATGTATTTTTGAATTTTCTAACCTCTCTAAAACACCGAAGATAATTTTTTTCGACAAAATTTCTTTCTGGCAGATGTATTTTAATACGGAGAACATTTCTAGCGTAGTTTCGAAAAAATCCAAGAAACTTCGATTTTTGAGCCATTTTTACACGTGGAAGTAGAAATGAAATCGAAAAAAAATTTCTCGGATATTTTCGAAACCATGCTAGAAATGTTCTCCATACTGAAATACATCTGCCAAAAAGAAATTTTGGGCGAAAAAAATTATCTTCGGTGTTTTAGAGAGGTTAGAAAATTCAAAAAATACACGTAAAATCAATGGTATTGAGCTTCAGACAAGGTTTTGAATTTTTGGGTATGCGAGTTTTGAATAAAAATGACTTTAAAAAACTTTCCCATGCATTAATCTCACTTTATAAATTCAACTTGGAGCACGCTCGAACTGTTTAAGGCAACCTTTGAGCACTCAAGAAAGTGCTTCTTAAATCTAAACAATTTTTTTCTATTTTTTAAAAATATTTAAAAAATTGTCTTTTCAATTATTATTCTCTATATATAGACGATATTTTCTACCGTCGATTTTGAAGAAAACATTTTTTGAAAAATTTTGGAAAAAAACATAAGGGGATTTTGGAAATTTTCAGGCTTTCAGAGGGAAACCTGCTCCCAAGGAGCAGGGTCCGGTATTGGGTTGGGATACCTCACACGATGCACCAAAGAGGAGAAAGGTGCTGGCAAGGGTCAAAATTAAAAATTAATTTCGCCAATACTCAGCTCGCTGAATGATTCAAAAACGAGTAACATATTATGGGATTTTGGTAGTTTGAACCATGACCGAGTGGTTTAACGCGCGCGGATTTTATGCCCGGGTTCGATCCCGCGCTCTAAAGTCATTTTTTATTTTGTTGTCAAAATTTATGAAAATTTTTACATGTTCATATTTTTATGCGAGGAGCACGATGACGCTATTATCTGTCATGAAAACTTTTGGCAAAATTGAAAAAATCGAAAAAATGCGATTTTTCAAAAGGTTTCATGGAAAAATAATTGTTCCATCGTGTTCTCTGCAAAAAAATATCTATATGCAAAAATTTTCATTAAATTTGGCAATAAAATAAAAAATGACTTTAGGACACGAGATCGATCCTGCGTTCTATGTGTTAATACTGAGCGCTTTAGCCATTCGGCCATGGGTAAAACCCAAAACCCCATGATATTATACTTGTTCTGAAGCTCTATGCGAGCTGAGACGATTGGCGGTATTGTTTTTGGATTTTAGCCATTTAACCAACTTTTTGGATTTTTTGTACGCTTTGTAAGATACCCCCTTCCCCCATACCAGACCCCCAGCTACTTTCTTGGGGCCAAATCACTTAAAAACGGTCGATTTTGCCAAATTTTCGATGAAAAAAGATATCGCGGTGTTATTCAATTTGCGGGCCGGGGTTGCGGGATTTTCAAAAATGTGCGCGCGGGGTTGCGGCCGCGCGCAGCCCTAATAAGAATACATAAAATTTTCAAAATAACATTTTCTGTAAACAATTTCCTTGTTAGTATGCAATCAGAATTTTTTAGCCATATCGATGGTCTCTGAAGCAATATACAAATATACGAGCCAATGCGACAGCGATTGCGATCTGAACGTTTCTTCCTGTTGTAATAAATATGGTTCAACTTATGGTGGCTGTTGTCTTTTTGGTATGGCTTATTGTGAATCAGATAGTATTTTCTAATTTTGAGTTCAAAATTTTAAATTTTATTAATAAATACTTTAAAGATGTTAGATAGAAAAAAGTTGAAGATTTATGTGCCTAAATTTTTTTTTATGAAAAATGGAGCATTTTTTGTTTTTACGGCATGTTCTGAATTGTTGTAGTTTTTGAGATAATTACGTTTGAATTTGTTATAAGCTCTTCGTTGTAATACACAAACTTTTTTTGAATTTTTTGCAAAAAAATCGATTTTTGTATCAATTGTTTAAATTTCATAAAATGAACATTGCAGCAATTTTTTATAGCTAAATGAGACGAACAAAATGACACCAAAATGATCCAATTGAACATTGTTTTGGGTTATTGAAACGAAAACATGAATCAGGGTTTTCGTTTCAATAACCTAAAACAATGTTCAATTGGATCATTTTGGTGTTATTTTGTTCGTCTCATTTAGCTATAAAAAATTGCTACAATGTTCATTTTATGAAAATTTAAAAAATCGATGCAAAAATCGATTTTNTGCAAAAAATTCAAAAAAGTTTGTGTATTACAACGACAAGCTTGTAACAAATTCAAAATTTCAAACGCAATTATCTCAAAAACTACAACGATTCAGAACATGCCGTAAAAAAATGTTCCATTTTTCATTATCTTTCTGAATATATCATTTGGGCCGGAAACACGATATCTGGGAATTGGATGAAACTCAGCTGGAGAGTTGCGCCTATACCCATATAGTAAAATGGCATCCAGCTTTTCCGATGAGACTTTCTAACTTGGGAGAAATCGGGGTCGGACTATGGGTGATTCACGAAAAATGCCAATTTTACTTTTTCCGCAATATCTTCAATTTTTGGCGAATTTTTTCGTAATGTCCCCCGTGAAGTGCCACTATATCGAGACTCGACTGTATCGGTCTGGCGATCTCAGATCCATAAAATATGTGGGCGAACTTTTTAATATCGTTCGGTGAAACAGATTATGAAGGCAGATTTATAGACGCATTGATTAAAATGACTATAGCCAGATGTTTGGAACTAGCGTTTCTAGCTAATTAATATTTTATACAAGGTGGACCAAATAACTCCAGCACAAATTTTCAGCGCAACACTTCTGACACTTCCTTTGGAGTCAATTTAATTACTTATTTTTGCATCGAATCGTTGCCAAAATGACACTATTTGGGTTTTCTATGCGAGGAATCGATTGTGCTCAGTGAACTGTAAAAATGCTTCCAAGATACTGAATAGGAAAAATCTTGTTTCTTCTTGGCAACGATTGACAAACGATTCTTTGCAACGACTCTTGCCAATGATTCGATGCAAAAATAACTCAAATGCAAAGGGCGCAAATTATTTGACCCACCCTGTACATGTTCGAGAAATTCAATAAATTTTCTATTTCCTTCGTGATTCTAATTAAGGAACCTACAGACTTTTGGTAGACTGACGTAAAGACTATAGCTTTCCACTTCATAACTGATTTCCTACTAGATTGTCAGTATTCAGTATTTAAGTTAGTTGTCGTTAAAAACTTCTCCTCGGAAAGCAATGTCAATAACTAATGCATCATCGACTTCCTCTTTTTACTTATTTAATTTCAATTATTCAACTTTAACTATAGCCGATATATATCATCCCGAGTTTGCACTATTCTTTACTATCCTCTACTATGTGTTATTTGTTCCTTCATCCATCATATTCTTCTTTATGGCATATATAATAATAACAAAATCTCCTAAAGAAATGACTCATTTCAAATACATTCTACTTACCAAGTGCACTTGGGGCTATATGGTAGATTTGGGTGCGATTTTGTGGCAACCCAGTTGTTGCTTTCCCTTCTTTTTGTGTTATTCTCATGGAATATTTCGCTTGACTCCTTTTCTTTATTCAACAAATTTTGGCGTAGCAGCGTTATTATGTATTATTATTATTTTTGGATTAGCACACTCAATTATATACGGATTGTGTTATCGGATTGCGCATATTTTTTGGGGATCATATATTTATGACTTTTTCCAAATAAGCAAAAATATTATTTTTTCTTTCGTAGTTAGCTTATTGGCCATATATATATATTTACTATGTAAGTTTATATCCCAATACTAGTGGCGTGTTGTGCCATTCTGTTGTTTTTTGTTCATTTTGATTATTTTCTTGCTGTTTATTTTAAGTTTTGTAATGTATGCTCATTCGTGTCAATGTTCATTTCTTTATTACATCGTGCTCATGTGTCATAGATTTTTGTCGCGTTCAGAAAGTTACCTTTGGGAAATTCTGCCTTATCTTTGCGATTTCAAACTTTTACGCTTTGTGTGAGGACTTTCTGAGTGATTGCATACGTGCATTGCAACTAATTTTCGAAAAAACTACGCACTTTCGAGCTTCGTAAAGTGAGGGCCCCATGCAACTTTTTCTGAGTAATCTTTTGCGCTCAAAATTAGTCGCGAAAAAAATTGGCTTTTTCGGAAAATTGACTTTGTTGATTTTTGTGCTTTTCGACCCGTGAGATTTTTTTGACGGGGTACATAAATTTTTTTGTATTTTTCTTCTTTCATTGTCCTCTATAACTTTATTTTTGGCTGTTTAGCTGAGCGCCATAGGCAATCGGCCCATTCCCTTTAATATTCCGAGATCGTCTGTGGCGATCGGTCCCGGTTCTGATTTTATATTCAGTAAGCAAATATATTTGTCCTTTTTAGTAGGTAATTCAAAGTTTATATTCGACAGTACAATATGGCGCTTAGGAGAAGCGCGTCAATATACAGCTCAACTATATCCCGTTATTGAACAATTAATTGAATTAGAACCAACTTTAAGTGGGATTGGTGTGTCTAATATATTTGATGGGTATTTACATACTTATATGATTCTGCTGGCCTCGGGTTTTTTCTGCGCAATAATAGCAACTTTGGTCATTTTAATTCTATTTTTAATGAAATTAAGATCTTTAAAAACAACAGTTCAACCCAAAACTTATAAACTAAACATTATTTTACTTGTTGTGACTTTATTACAAATACTATTATTTGGTATCTTTTTACTCGGACCATTTATTATAGCATTTTGCTTTCTCATATTTCCTAGCCCTCTTGCTAGTCGTTTTATGACACTAATTCCCCTTGCGGTGATGTTCCATAATTCCTTTGACGCTTTTATAATTCTATTTGTAATTAAACCCTACCGGAAATATGTTAAGGAAGTTCTTACTGGAATATTAAACTATTTATCTGATTCAAAACATACACCACTTTTTATAAAGCGTTCTACCCAAACAATCTCCACGTTTGTGAATAACAATTTATGATCGAATTGGTTCACATATGTAAGAATATTCAACCAGATTATACAGGGTGGCCCATAAAAAAGTGGCTTTTTGCGATTTTTTGACCCAGTTCATACGGTTTTTCTTCATAACATAAATTTTTTCACAAAAATTGATGTTCTACAAAGTTGTCCGTCGTGATCTCAGGAACAACTTTGTAGAATATCACTTTTTGTGAAAAACTTTATGTTATGAAGAACACCCTTATGAACTGGGATCTAAAAAATCACAAAAAGCCACTTTTTATTGAGCCACCCTTTACAATCACAACGGACGAAAATTGAAAAAAATCGCATTCGTCGATTATGATGGCGCAATCGGTAGCGATGCCGAATGTTGCGCTTATAGGGACGGGTTCGATCCCGCCAGATTCGGAATTTTTATTCCAGTGAATCATAAAAGTGGCAAAAGCAAACCCCCTTAAAATTACATGAAAAATTTTTGTCTATCATTAGTTTTTGGAGGAACCATTTTGTTCGCTGTAGGTCGCTGGTTCAATCCCCGTCAGTATTGATTTGACTTTGCATGATTTAATATGTGGACTTTTGGGTTGATTTTTGGTAGAGATGGCTGCGGGCGGGCGGGCAAATTTTTTCAAAAAAAAATCAAGAAACCCTTATAATTTTGACCAAAAATTTTATAAAATTTTGGAACAAAAACATAAGGAGGGACCCTTATAATTTTGTCCGAAAATTTTATAAAGTTTCAATAAAAAACATAAGGAGGAACCCTTATGTTCTAGACTCCCCTTGTCCGTGTATGCCCCAAAGGGGTTGTTGGGGTCGAAAAATCAATTTTTCTAGAAAATGTTCACCATAGCCAAAAACGGTAGAAAATGTGGAATATTGATTAAAGAATTACAATTTTAATGAAGTAGGATAATCGCAAAAAATCTTTTGATCATCTTTGTCAATTTTTGTTTGTCTTCTAATAATTATACCCTCTAGGATTTTTTATATTTTCTTCTATTTTATTTTTTCTATTTTATCAAACTGACAAAGGAAGTGTCAGAAGTGTTGCGCTGAAAATTTGTGCTGGAATCAATTTTTTTTCATGAATGTAATAGTCATGGGCTATAATTTAAAATAATTCATCAACGGAATTTAATTCTTTTTGTTTTGACTTCATTGTATAGCGTTAGTTTATCAGCAAAATTAATGACCATACAAGTATTTGAAGATGGTGTAATGGATAAAGCGCCGGGCTACAAGCCCTATGGTCGTGGGTTTGAGTCCGGGTACCGTCATTTTGTTTTTGCCATATTGAAAAATTTTGATAATTTTGCTGATAAACTAACGCTATACAATGAAGTCAAAAACAACAATGAATTAAATTCCGTTGATAAATTTTTTTAAAATCATAGCCCATGACTATCATATTCGTGAAAAAAATGGCTCCAGCACAAATTTTCAACGCAACACTTTCGACACTTCTTTTGTGAGATAAATAAAAAATTATATTTAAGTTAATTAAAAATTAATTATTTACGGATACTGTAAAGTTTCTTGCTAATGCTGGTTTAACTTGAAGCAGTATGGCATTGGATAATCTTATTTGTACGTTTTTCTTCCTCCCAATCATCTTCCAAAATACTTCTCTTGCACATGAATTAAACAGAAAATAACTATAGCATGAACCGTGTTGTTTGCAATACTAACCAACACTGGTACAAACTTGATAACTTGTATGAGATTTTCATCTTGTATGAGCATTCTCAATTTAGGCTTTGTGGTTATAACAACATTTTTGAGCCCAAATATTCCACACAGTATCACGCTCTATAAAAGATAAAGTTTTGTTTTATAAATTAAACTTGCTTGAACAAGTATCAAACACTCTTTCCGGCTACTATGTTCGCTTGGAGCTGGTTTTCGAAAATGTGTTAGAATGTAAGTGGTTCGAAACCTAATTTCTATCAATAGAAATATATAGATCGCCATCATTATAATGGGTATATACATAGATTATAATGGGTATGAACATAGATATATATATTTCGAACTGAAATTAAAGGACCAGCACGGTAGGAAAAACGTTGTCATTTTTGTGTATTTCAAAAAGTTCATGAAAAATGGAGCATTTTTTGTTTTTACGGCATGTTCTGAATCGTTGTAGTTTTGAGATAATTGCATGTGAAGTTGAAATTTTGTGTATTACAACGAAAGCTTGTACCTGGGTCGTGACGATAGTTTTCCCCTGAATCAATAAATTTTGAATTTTTTGGAAATTTTTCGTTCCAATAATCCAAAACAATTTTCAAATTGAATAATTTTGGAGCCATAAAAAAAGCAAAAAATCTAAAACTGTTTTTTCGATTTTTCTAATTTTTTGAAAAATTTTCTTAAAAAAATAATAGCTCCATCGTGTTTCCTGCATAAAAATACCCATATGCAAAATTATCATGAAATGACAACATGGCATAAAAATAAAAAATGACTTTAGGGCGCGGGATCGAACCAGCCCCCTAAGCAATGACACGAAGAGCTTGTACCTAAGCAAAACTAAGTTTGTTTATTGAAACGATTTAGTAAAACATTATAAAATTCAAAATATTGATACTTTGGGGGAAAACCCATAAAGTTTTATAGCTCGCCGAAACGAGTAAAATGACACCAAAATTATTGAATTTGAAAAATATTTTGGGTTATTGAAACGAAAACCCTGATTCGTGGTGAGTATTCCTGAACACTGCCCTTGATTCAGGGAAAAATTGGGTTCTTGAAGCGAAAATAATTTTAAAAGCTCGATTTTTTACTCTGAATATGAGTCAGGAAAGCATTTTCAGTGTTCGGGAATGCGCGCAATCGACTCCTCGCATAAAAATTAATCCTAGTGGGGCCATTTTTAGAAAAAAATCAGATCCCAAAAAATTCTCAGGTCTCAAGTACCTTAAAATCACAAAATTGTCCCTTTTTAATCACCCTGTATTTTTCAGAAGCATTATTTGTATATATGGGTAAAAGTTCTCACTCGTTTAATAAGTGAAAACACTCGATGTTCGTTATTTTCTCATGCTTTTAATTTAAAATTTGTTTAATTTTCTTGTACTTTTTGGTATATGGTTTCTATGGTTTTCTCTATGATTTCCGTCATGTTTTCAAACAAAAGCTCATTTAGCATTCTTTTTATCCATGAGAAAATTTTTAATATTTTTATATTAGAAATTTACTTTAGAAGCAACAACTATCAAGTCAAAATAAATTACTTAAAATTTACTTGTTTGAATTTAGTTTCGAATAATACAGTCTGTTAGACTTAAAAAACGTCATTTTTAAATTCAACTCCATGGATATTAAAACGTTATATCTAAATATTTATCTACCACTTTTTGGATTATTTATTTTATTTTATATTATGGTATTAGTGGTTCTCTCCTTTAACAGGAAAGATCGTGTACTAGGATCAACATTTTTTAAGTTAACCTTTTATTTGGGTGTCGTTGAAATTGTTTCGGTAAAAATTTTCCTACAGAGTGATCCAGGTGAATATACAATGAAATAAAATTCGATATCTCGGCATACGAAAAAGATTTTCATATGCGGTTTTTTGCAAGTTGCTAATCACGTGATCGACTTAATCTTAAAAATATTTTCATGATTTTGGAATAAGCCTATATATTGATGCAAAAACTTGAATCTTTTTCCTCAATAAATTTGTGAAAAATAACAATGCCATTTTGTAGAACGCATTGAAAAACGGTGGTTACCCAAAAATCTCGGAAATCTGAGAATATGTTTAAGAAAATGAATTTCACAGTTCTTAAGAAATGACTGAAAAATCGAATTTTTATAGTGATTTTTAGCCATTTCTTAAGAACTTTGAAATTCGGCGGTATCTCACTTCACCCACTGGACAGTTCATCAACCAAGAACAATTCACCCACTGGACACTTTGCTCCCCATATACACTTCACCCACCATAGACACTTCACCTACTGGACAGTTTATCCACCATAGACACTTCACCCACCATGGACATTTCACCCACCATATACACTTCATCCACACAAAAGTTGTGTATGTAAAAGTCACATATAAAAAACCAAAAATTTCGAACTTACTCATTCGACTAAGCGCTTGCAAAAAGTGTTCAACCAAAATGTGCATCATATTTTGTGAAGATCATGATGTCTTTTTTTGTAAAAAGTGTGTGAAGTGTCTATGGTGGATGAACTGTCCGGTGGGTGAAGTGTTTATGGTGGGTGAAGTGTCCATGGTGGATAATCTGATTATGGTGGATGAAGTTTCTAGTGGGTGAAGTGTCCTTGGTGGGTGAACTGTACAGTGGATGAAGTGAAATACCGCCCGAAATTCATTTTCTCAAAAACATATTCTCAGATTTTCGAGATTTTTGGAAAAATTATGGTACAATCCAATGTTTTTAATTTTCTTTAAAAATTTTGCCTTAAAAATTCAATTTTTACTTTAAAAAATTTTTGATGTAAGTTACCCACTCTAATCGACTTTTCTCCATATGACACTGTCCCAATTATGACCCCTTTGTTATTTTTTAATCCCGTTATTCTATTATTTAGACCATTATTGTCCATTTCTACATTTTATTTCCGCATTTCGGTATACTAGTGGATGAAATTTTTCTTAAATTGAGCGGAATTCTTCTATCTTTTTGTGCTTATGTACCACTTTCACTAAACACATTACAATTTACATTGCTTAGCTTATGTTCAATAAATCGATTTGCTGTTCTCATGAGTTCACATGAAAGAAAGGTTTGTGTTGCCGAACAACAATATCTATCAGGTGACAAATGTGACATCTGTCATATTTGCCACATGATTTCCAGTCACATATGACAAATGAGACAAGTCTTGTCACACCGAGGTGTCCAATGTATCACATCTGTCACGTTGAGGTGTCAGATATGTCACGTGTGTCACATAGAGATTAGGGTATATAAAGGATCCTGAAACAACCCACTCTTTTCTTCAGGAAACCCAAGGTTAATTGTACTATATTATCAAAAATAAAAGTTCTATAATAATATAGATTTTTATCATTATAACCCTAGGGACCCCAGCACAGTTGCACAACCCCGGTAAAATTTTACCAGGGGGTAGGTCATGGATAATGGGGTGGGGTAGGTCGTGTGTCAAGGGGTGGAGGGGGGGGGGTAGGTTATCAGTCCCCGGGCCGACTTCGGCGTCGGGGACCGATGACCTATCCCCCCCCCATTTCTTAAATAAAAAAAGGTCGCCAATCTGCGGAAGGGGGGGGGGGGGGTGGGTCATAAAAACAAAAATTTTCGATCGGGGCCTGTGCAACTGTGCCCCCCCCCCATTTCCAGTGACAGAACAAGATTTGAAAAATATTGACAAATATATTTACAAAATTTAGATTTTTTTCAACAAAATGACATTTGTTTTAGCCGTTTTATTAACCATAATCTCCGCTGTTATCTATATTCCAATGGTCTTTATTAACGACAGAACATAGTAAGAATTTTTTACAAACTTTAATAAGTGCGCTAGGATTTCATTTCGGAGGGGGGGGGGGGGAAATTTTACTAAAAATTATTTTTTCAAGGGAAGATGAGTTTTAAAGAAAAAATAGTTAAAAAATTGCTTTAAAATATAGATAAAATTTTAAAAAATTGATATTTAAAAAATTTTTGACCGACCTCTCACCAAAAAGTATAAAGAACACTTAAAGGGGGGTAACAATCGGAGCCCGTTCTCCAAAAAAAAATTTTTTTGAAAATTTTTGTAAAAAAACATTCCTAGGGGTAATTTTATGCGTGAAATCGATTCCGCGCATTCTCGAAGCATGAAAACGCTTTCTTGACCCTGATCCAGAGAATGGGGTGAGTGTATTGAAGCGAAAATCAAACATTTTCAGATTTTTATGAGAAAACCGTCGATTCTTAGGTTTTTCTAGGCGGGGAATCGATTGCGCGCACTCCCGAACCGTGAAAGCGCTTCCTTGACCATCTTTCAGAAACTATAAATGCTTCTTTTAGCGATTTTATTCAAAATTTTGGATTTTTTCGTATCGCTTATCTAGGTTTTTTGTTTTTTTCCAATCCCTTCCCTGAATCAGGGTCAAGGAAGCGTTTTCACGGTTCGGGAGTGCGCGGAATCGTTTTCTCGCATAAAATTACCCCTAGAAAATTTTTTTTTTTTTAATTTAAAAAAAAAGCCCGTTTTCTTTTTCGGAGAACGGGCTCCGATTGTCACCCCCTTTAAAATTTTTTCAGCTATTATTCTGGCCTAATCATAAGAGGCCCTTTAGTTTTTTCGACGTTCTGCAATTGCCCGCCCCTGAGGCCTACCCCTCTCCCTCCATCTAATAAACCTTATAAAGTTTAAATTTTTTAGTTATAAAGACTTTCGTATAAATACAACCGATGTCAGCATTCTACCTGCTGTTTGTATATGTTGGACTGACAACATTGATTTAGTAAATCTCTCTGTGTCATTTGTAACATTCGTCCGAGTTTCAAACGTTATATTTTCACTAGCTTTATTTTCTATTATTTTTAGTATGTTTTTCGCAAAGATTAAAAAGAAACAATACACATCGAGCAAGAGTAAGCCTTTTTGATGATTCATATTCTAGAGGGTAGTCAGGGTTGCACAGTGGAAACGTTTCCAGTTTCCTTTTCCTAGAAATTTGGGAATATTTCCGGAAATGGTAACGGAAACGATTGAATCAGGCAGCATTACAGTGATTGCAATAAAAGTTGCCTGAATTTCAATAAAATCGTGTTTATTGATACGATTTTAGAACAGCATGATAAATCATTAACATGATTTTATTGAAATTCATGCAACTCTTATTACAACTATTGTAATGCCTGATTCAATCGTTTCCGTTACCATTTCTGTTACCGTTTCCGAAAATTTGTACAACCCTGAGGGTAGTTCAGTTTATGTGTATACCCCCAACCTCCAAGGCAACTAGCGAGAATTTCATTTCGGGAGAAAGGGGTGGGGTAATTTTCAGATTCCCATATGAGATTTCATGAAATATGAAAAAATTTTTTGCTAAGTATACAAGAATTGCACTTATATGTCGCGGGTTCGAATCCCGCTTGCGTCCAATTGTTTGTTACCTTTTTATTGGGTTGATGCATAATTATCTCCCGTTTTTTAAAGTCATTTTATACGGCCTAAACTTTGCTTTTCATTTGATTTTTTTTGCACGATTTTATCTATCATGTTTAGAACTATTAAAATGCGCATTGAAAACCACATTCATATACGTCATATTTTACTCTATCACTT